>CANNZV010001856.1:117064-243126 GCA_947561585.1 Caprella mutica | reverse complement strand
ATCAGAGAAAGGAGTCACTGTGATGATGTACTATCAGAGAAAAGAGTCACTGTGATGATGTACTATCAGAGAAAAGAGTCACTGTGATGATGTACTCAGAGAAAAGAGTCACTGTGATGATGTACTATCAGAGAAAAGAGTCACTGTGATGATGTACTATCAGAGAAAAGAGTCACTGTGATGATGTACTATCAGAGAAAAGAGTCACTGTGATGATGTACTATCAGAGAAAAGAGTCACTGTGATGATGTACTATCAGAGAAAAGAGTCACTGTGATGATGTACTATCAGAGAAAAGAGTCACTGTGATGATGTACTATCAGAGAAAAGAGTCACTGTGATGATGTACTATCAGAGAAAAGAGTCACTGTGATGATGTACTATCAGAGAAAAGAGTCACTGTGATGATGTACTATCAGAGAAAAGAGTCACTGTGATGATGTACTATCAGAGAAAAGAGTCACTGTGATGATGTACTATCAGAGAAAAGAGTCACTGTGATGATGTACTATCAGATAAAAGAGTCACTGTGATGATGTACTATCAGAGAAAAGAGTCACTGTGATGATGTACTATCAGAGAAAAGAGTCACTGTGATGATGCTAATTTCACAAATCATTTTTCTAATTTTCTATTATTTTCAAAAACTCACAAATTTGTCGGTGTGTACCCAGACATATTTCAAAAATACCTACATCATTAGTTTCTTTTTGGAAATGTGATATTAGTAAACTGTAGAAAAGGCATTATAAATATGTTAGAAAATATATTTTCTAAACATTTGCATCTCATAAATCATTATTGGTAGATACTTCTTTTTTTTAAATATAAGCTG
Organism: Caprella mutica; assembly: GCA_947561585.1. Taxonomy (NCBI): domain Eukaryota; kingdom Metazoa; phylum Arthropoda; class Malacostraca; order Amphipoda; family Caprellidae; genus Caprella; species Caprella mutica. Next base: position 242,291 of record CANNZV010001856.1, on the reverse strand, counting down.
ATGTAGTCTCCTTATATTAAAAATAAAATTCAAATATATTCCAATAACAACTCATGAGAAACAAATATAAAAATCAGTGCAATTAATTACTTTCTCGTGTTATAGAGTACAAGTAGATTTAACACAATTCACCTTCAAACACACGTGTGTAAAAGTGACTAAGGCCCTAATTTTGCAAGCTCTAATTAAGAAAGAAACTGCGGTCTGTGCAATTGACTAAAGTGTTTCAACTAACAGGAAAGTGAGGAAAGACTCATTAATGTTCTCACGTCATTGCGGTAATTACTTCTAATGAAATATCACCAGAAAGTACCGTGATGCCATTCGTACATACAGAAATGATAACCTCTATGGTAAGTTTTTAATTATCGGTTAGTTCCCCATTTTCGGACACATAAGAAAAAACGATGAAATAATAATCATTTATCGTTTATTATTATTGGTATCCAAGATACCTGCAGGTAACTCGTAACTTACACTACAGCTTTTCAATATATTCTTCAATACGTTATGTAATTCGATATAGCTTTCTCTCTTATTCCATATCACATAGCTAGGGTATAACTATTTAATTATAGTCCGATTTAAATAACTTCATTTTCTCTTTATTAATAAAAGCCATGATTAATTTTAGGATCCCAAACATTATAGTTGCGATAAACTCTTTTATAGCTACCGATTATAACTCCGGTTAGGTATTCATTAAGTACCGATACTAATATCTCGCTCTAACTTATACCGCTACCTCTTCCTCACCGCCACTCCTCTCTCACCGCCACTCCTCACTCACCGCCACTCCTCACTCACCGCCACTCCTCACTCACCGCCACTCCTCACTCACCGCCACTCCTCACTCACCGCCACTCCTCACTCACCGCCACTCCTCACTCACCGCCACTCCTCACTCACCGCCACTCCTCACTCACCGCCACTCCTCACTCACCGCCGCTCCTCACTCACCGCCGCTCCTCACTCACCGCCACTCCTCACTCACCGCCACTCCTCACTCACCGCCACTCCTCACTCACCGCCACTCCTCACTCACCGCCACTCCTCACTCACCGCCACTCCTCACTCACCGCCACTCCTCACTCACCGCCACTCCTCTCTCACCGCCACTCCTCTCTCACCGCCACTCCTCTCTCACCGCCACTCCTCTCTCACCGCCACTTCTCTCTCACCGCCACTCCTCTCTCACCGCCACTCCTCTCTCACCGCCACTCCTCTCTCACCGCCACTCCTCTCTCACCGCCACTCCTCTCTCACCGCCACTCCTCTCTCACCGCCACTCCTCTCTCACCGCCACTCCTCTCTCACCGCCACTCCTCTCTCACCGCCACTCCTCTCTCACCGCCACTCCTCTCTCACCGCCACTCCTCTCTCACCGCCACTCCTCTCTCACCGCCACTCCTCTCTCACCGCTACTCCTCTCTCACCGCTACCTCCTAGCAGTGACACTCCTAGTACCTAATTAGCTATTTGGCTGGAGGCAGTATTGTTGTCACGTTGAGGTGATAAAGAAAACCGTTATGGTAACAGAGATTGTCTGGGGGATTTAACTAGTAACGGTTGTGACACTATGCTTTTAAAATAATAGATCTCAAGAATAACATGGAAATAAAATGGTATCGAATACTATATACCGCTGGTTTAGCACGATTCAATACTCTTTGATTCTCGTAGTCTATAATATTTTCGATATCTATGATTTTAAAGCATAACGTCACAACCCTAATTATAAGGACAGTAATACAGTTTCCTGTTGTATAATATAAAATTTTAACTAGTTTAGAGTTATCTAAAATTTAACTAGTTTAGAATAATCTAAAATTTAACTAGTTTAGAGTAATCTAAAAAAGTGACCTCATTTTTAGAAAGTAATTCAAATTTCCACAATCCACTCCGATAATAGTATAAAGATATTACTATATTCTTTCATTAAAAACAAAAGTCAAGTAAATCGGAGAAGTAGCTACTGTTGGGGGTTATGAATGAAATGATCCACAACAACAATCATACCATAGGTACAGAGCAGGGCTTCATCTCGATTAATAGTAAATAAATAAATAAATAAATGACGTCCATAACATAACGTTTCCGCATTCTGCGAAGGTAATGAAGTATCTATCACTGCATAGGAAAAAAGGCATAAAAATAAATAAACTGAGATAGCGTCATACAATTGTAATGTAATTAGTACAGTAGAACTCCTCTATAATGAACTCCTCTATAGTGAATGTATAGTGTCCTGAGAAAGGAAGTAGCCTTTATAGTGAACAAATTTTCTTTAGTCTGCCATGAATGGCCATTAGATTTAGAAGATTAATGACCATTTTATGGCATACTAAAAAAATGAGATCACTATAGAGGCTACTTCCTTACTCAGGACACTACATTCACTATAGAGGATTTCATTATAGAGGATTTCTAAATAATTTACATTTGTAAAAAAAGAAATCAGATTGAGAGAAAATTTGACTATTGCAATGAATTTAGCTCTCCTTGCTCAATGAGCTGTTGGCTCACAGAAAACATTATTAGCGTTTGGTTGTAACAACAGGATATGCTATTTAGCATAATATCCTATCTAATACGATTCAACGTCAGGGACAAACTACTATATCACACTCACTGTAGGAGTAAATACTATCGAAAATGGATGTTAATGGAGAAAAGGTGCATTTTCATTGCAAAAATAAAATGAATAGTATTGTAAAAAATAAGAAGATTGTCGAAAAAAAAAAAAAAATATTGCAAAAAAAAGAATAACAAATATTGTAAAAAAAAATTAAATTAAAATATTGAAAAAATAAAATAAAATATATTGCAAAATGAATGAATTTCAATACAGTAATTTTGGATTATCAGCATTACTATTCATTAACACAAACATATTTTCAGAGATAATAAATGTCCAGCAACATCTTTCCTTATCAAACTATGGTGGTATTGGATTTTTAATATGTTTATCATTTATTATAGATAAGGAACCTTATGAGTATGAACATATTTTGAAATTAAATGAAGTTAATACTTATTAGTACCTCAAATAAAAATATACATATATCAATGTCCTTCAACAAACTATAAAAAATTTCATGTAAAATTAATCAGATGAAAGATATGGTGAATATTGGACAGCGTTATCTTAAAAATTACGATTTATATCATTGTGTTATTACTCACAACATTTTAGCTAGAAACAGTTAATTCATACCCAATGCATTATATTCTGATGATTTTAAGAGCAAAGAATTAAAAAAATAAGTCCGATGAAGAAGGAACATTTATGAATATGAAATTAATGAGCGATATGAACAGTTTTTAGATATGCCGTTAGTGAAATTAATGAGCGATATGAACAGTTTTTAGATATGCCGTTATTTAAATTACTTGGCGCTACATTTCACACTGTTTACACATCCTTCAGTTTATCACCGCACATGTGGTTAAAAGAACTGCCTACCGTTTGACTCTTTATCACGTGTTTATTCATAACAAACGGAAATACCAAGTATTACTTCGTAGCTAAAACCTATCTAGCTATCACATCATCTAGCCTTTGTTTAGTTTGAGACTTGGCTCGGGTAAGTTACGAATTATCGGTCATAAAAAAAAACTATACATAATTTAATAATTAACTCGTATTTACCTTCGCCAAATTACGGAAGGTTATGTTTTTATCGACAATACATAATCTTGTTATTCGCATAACTCGAAAAGTATTCAACCAAATTGTCTGAAATTTGATGGGACAATTTTTCATTATTCAAGAAACATCTGATTGAATTTTAGGAGCAATCAGGTCGAATGAACAAAAAATGTAGCAGCGGCGAAGGTATGCGCTCTACGAGTGCCGATTCAGTATTAATTGGTATACCCATGATGATACATGTATCAAAGGGAACATAGTATGGCAAAAAAAATTGAAAGTAGTTTTTGAAATTGCAATATATAGAAATTGAACGTATCTCTTCACAAAAAAAAGAATGACTAAAAAATTAAAAAAACATATTTCTATTTTTCTTATAGTACGAGATTTAACTGGGATAAATAATAAGATACATGTTCTTAGTAACTGACAGACTGTGATTGCTATGTCCCAGATAATCACCATAGTATGAAGATGATTAGGGAGACAGAGTGTGTTTGTGAAGTGCTAATGTCCTGGTAACATGCGTGAAATACATGCAAATTATATTAATACATGTCCTAGTAACACTGTGTATCTTTTATAATTAATACAATTATTACTAAGATAAAAAGTGAATGGAAGAAGAATAAAGAAAGAGAATAAATTTAAATAGATGACAAATTCAAAGGAAAATTGATGTGTTATAAATAAATAAATAAAATAAAAGTCACAAAAGAAAATACATAATTATATAACTAAATATAAATAAAACGAATAATTCAATAATTGAAACCAAATGAAAAGTTTGAATTATAAACTTAAATTCAACTGTTGAATTCACATGGGGACTTTAAAATTTTTATTTATGTATTTATATGCATGCACATCTAAGAACAATACTAAATATAGCACTCCTCGTGTACAGTCACCGACACATCTCCCCTCCATAGGAATAACACTAACAAGCACCTGGTTTGGTGTGAGTGACAGTACACTTGTTACAGGATGACTAATTTATTGTTACGAGATATAAGGGCGTAACAGATAGAGTGACAGACAGTACTAAGATACTACAATCAAAGTACTGTGAAAGTACTGTCACAGTACTAAAAAAGTACTGCAAAATACTGGCACAGTACTAGCACAACACTGAAACAAGATGGCAAAACACTGAAACAGTACTGTCAGATTATTGCTAATAGAATGTAACAGTATATGTATGAAAATATTAGTAAATCAGTTGTAGATCTGAATTTCTTCATACTTTACGTTGTAAACAACCGAAAATCTCCTATTTTACGTTAAAAACAATATATCAAACAACAAAATTCTTCTTATTTTACTTTCCAAACAATCAATTTCTTATTATACCTACGTTTAAAACAACCAAATATCTTCTATTTCACATTCCAAACAGAACTTCTCTCCTTTCCACTCACTATAACCCTAGTTGTCTCACTATAGACCTGGCTTAGTTCTAGCTAAAGGCAATCCCGTTGATATGAAGCCCCCTCCCCTTGTTAATCTGCATAATAATTGATACTCCCCTTGCAAAGGGAACCGGGAATAGCTATCAGAAATCAGGGAGACACGGCTGTTGCCTTACCACTCGAATAATTGAAAGATAACTCAAACCTAGAGCTGGAATTGATTTGGAATATTTGAGAAGTTAAATATGAAGTCTAAATTACGGTCAATTTATTCTTCAACCAAGCCGCCTACTACGACCACCCTTCTGTCCGCTCTAATATACAAAATTCAATACAGTTATTATATTTCTTGGAGAACACTTTGCCAGTTTCTGCAGTTTGGATTATTTAATATCGGTCGTTCTATACGACCTTTACAAAAGGTCGAATTAATAAACTAGGTACTACATAAACTCGCTCAATATTTAGGGAAAGATTCTCTCAAAATAACAATTTATTAATTTCTACTAATCAAATAAAGCAAATTTAGCAAGAAAACAGCAACCCAATAAATTTTACTACAAATCAAAAGATTTTGGTTCAGCTTAAGAACCAAACGTTCAAAGAATACAAGGAACTCTAAGAAGCAGTCTGAAAAGAAAGTGGCTTCATGAACAAAGCCACCATCAACAGTCGGTGACAATGCTCATGGATGCAGAAAAGCTACTCCGTGAATGCAGTCACTTACCAAAGAATGTTACGAAGAGGGACACAAGTTACTATTTCAGAAGCCTATGAAGTGCACCTGTCCTTGACATCGAACACTTGTGTACCATTCCTTATTTACATGAGTGAAGGGACTTGAATATAGTGCTTAAATTTTCTCATCTATTTTATATGAAATATATATGAATAAATTATAATTTATAAATAATATTGGAAACATTTATCCCATTAAAATATATCAATTAACGTAAACTACTATGCATTATAAGTTTCATTGAGAATAATTTAACTGCATTTAAATACTTGAATTAAAAAACACTCAATTTGACAGTTTCCAAAAAATTGTATCTCATAAATTATTAAAAAAACATCTACCAATAACAATGAGACACAAATGTTTTGAAAGAAGAAAACAGTGAAATTGCCTGGTTGGTAGTTAAAGCAGCTGATATTTAAGTCAGAGTCTGTCCACAAGGGGACGCTGCACACCCCATTAAACTGACAATTAATAACAGTGATAGGGAGCGTGATTGAACAAACTGGTGAGTGGGAATGAGGGGGTGACTGGAAATGAGGGGGTGACTGGAAATGAGGGGGTGACTGGAAATGAGGGGGTGAGTGGAAATGAGGGGGTGAGTGGAAATGAGGGGGTGAGTGGGAATGAGGGGGGTGAGTGGGAATGAGGGAGTGAGTGGGAATGAGGGAGTGAGTGGGAATGAGGGAGTGAGTGGGAATGAGGGAGTGAGTGGGAATGAGGGAGTGAGTGGGAATGAGGGAGTGAGTGGGAATGAGGGAGTGAGTGGGAATGAGGGAGTGAGTGGGAATAAGGGAGTGAGTGGAAATGAGGGGGTGAGTGGAAATGAGGGGGTGAGTGGAAATGAGGGGGTGAGTGGAAATGAGGGGGTGAGTGGGAATGAGGGGGTGAGTGGGAATGAGGGGGGTGAGTGGGAATGAGGGAGTGAGTGGGAATGAGGGAGTGAGTGGGAATGAGGAAGTGAGTGGGAATGAGGGAGTGAGTGGGAATGAGGGAGTGAGTGGGAATGAGGGAGTGAGTGGGAATGAGGGAGTGAGTGGGAATGAGGGAGTGAGTGGGAATGAGGGAGTGAGTGGGAATGAGGGAGTGAGTGGGAATAAGGGAGTGAGTGGAAATGAGGGGGTGAGTGGAAATGAGGGGGTGAGTAGAAATGAGGGGGTGAGTGGGAATGAGGGGAGTGAGTGGGAATGAGGGGAGTGAGTGGGAATGAGGGGAGTGAGTGGGAATGAGGGGAGTGAGTGGGAATGAGGGGAGTGAGTGGGAATGAGGGGAGTGAGTGGGAATGAGGGGAGTGAGTGGGAATGAGGGGAGTGAGTGGAAATGAGGGAGTGAGTGGAAATGAGGGAGTGAGTTGGAATGAGGGGGTGAGTTGGAATGAGGGGGTGAGTGGAAATGAGGGGGTGAGTAGAAATGAGGGGGTGAGTAGAAATGAGGGGGTGAGTAGAAATGAGGGGGTGAGTAGAAATGAGGGGGTGAGTAGAAATGAGGGGGTGAGTAGAAATGAGGGGGTGAGTAGAAATGAGGGGGTGAGTAGAAATGAGGGGGTGAGTAGAAATGAGGGGGTGAGTAGAAATGAGGGGGTGAGTGGAAATGAGGGGGTGAGTGGAAATGAGGGGGTGAGTGGAAATGAGGGGGTGAGTGGAAATGAGGGGGTGAGTGGAAATGAGGGGGTGAGTAGAAATGAGGGGGTGAGTAGAAATGAGGGAGTGAGTTGGAATGAGGGGAGTGAGTTGGAATGAGGGGGTGAGTGGAAATGAAGGAGTGAGTGGAAATGAGGGGGTGAGTGGAAATGAGGGGGTGAGTGGAAATGAGGGGGTGAGTAGAAATGAGGGGTGAGTAGAAATGAGGGGTGAGTAGAAATGAGGGATGAGTGGAAATGAGGGGTGAGTGGAAATGAGGGGTGAGTGGGATCTAACAGATTTATAATAATAGTAACATAATATAAATACATAATAAATAATAAAAAAATTGGAACCACGACAAACACCTCCAAGAAATGGTTGATAGTTAATATACATTCTTGAAATAAGATGAACCATTTCAGGAGTCACAAGGAACCGTGGCGTAGTATGACTCAGTCTTGGAATCGGGGGGTTTAGGCTTGCCCCCCCCCCCTTTCCCCGGTAACCAAGTACTTATCTCTTCTGATGTGGGGCCAAAGATGCTCTCTCCCCTCTGTAATAAGAAAAAGCGCAAAAAGAGGGGAAAAGCACCCCAAAGCAAGGCGAAATGATCCAATCGATATGGCGGTGACTGCCGTGAGTGTACCAGTGAAATGTTAGTAGAAGTAGTCACATTTTAGCATGCTGGTTCACACTGAAAAAAAATTGCGAGTCAACCTGACTCATCGCTTGAGTCAAGGCTGTGAAACTCCAATATTGGAGTCATTTTTATTGATGTACTCTACCTGAGTTAATCTGACCATGAATTAGGGGTCATTATGACTCTTGTTTTTGAGTAAAATGTTAGGAAGAGTCAAATTGACTCACATTTTTGAGTGGGTTTTGGGACAAACTGAAAACTAAAATTTTGGGTCAATTTGACTCGTATTTTTTCAGTGTAGTAGAAATTAAATGGCTGTATATATAGTGAATGTATAGTGTCCTGAGTAAGGAAGTAGCCTCTATAGTGAACAAATGTTCTTTAAAAATGTTCATCAGTTTTAGAAAATTGTTGGCAATTCTATGGCAGACTAAAGAAAATTTGTACACTATAGAGGCTAATTCCTTATGCAGGAGAATACATTCACTATACAGGATTTCATTATAGAGGAGTTCTACTGTGGTGAATTAAAATAAAAGAATTAATTTAAAAATAGAATTCTATATCTTCACCAAAATATATTTCACTAAAAAGAGTTTAAAAAACATAACAATTGCATATTTAATCTTCAAAATTTAATATACCATTTACGAAAAAAACATAATTTTTTTTTCAAAAAGGCTTATATTTTTTCCGAAATTGTAATCCTTTTTCGAAATACATCCTTGACACCATCGTTATTTGATAAAATTTATAAATCTTACAGAAATTGTCATCATCATTTTTTTCCTTGGACATCAAAACAGTAGATTTAAGTAGGTACATTTATCACCTGTGATATACAACATATGCACACACGAATTATGCGCCATTAACCTCATGCTATAATTATAATAATAACAGTAAATATAACACGCATACAGGTAATCCATGACATGAGTGACATTAACTAATGTAGCTACTTGCCTATGCTATTCCTATGGGGAAATGGACGATGTACATGAGACTGACGGTACAGTGACAATTAATGAGCAACCTTGTATTAAATGGCTAAAAAGTTTGTAAATATATAAAAAAGAACTTGTGATTGTTGTCTTTTTTCCGGGTGATGAATGGACGTTACTTTGAAAAAAGGGAATTTTTCCGGGGTGATGAATGAACGTTATTTAGAAAAAAAAAGAATTTTTCCGGGGTGATGGACAGACGTCATTATGAACAAGGAATTTTTCTGGAACGATGAATATCGATATTTTTTTTACCACTGCGATAAATGAATATATTTTCCGAGACGATGAACAGAAGTCTTAATAAAAAGTTAGCAATGCTACATCCAAAGCAATGACTTCAAACAATCATTGCATTGGTGTACCTACCAGATAACAATACTAATTAAACTAGGCAACGGTAGCTTATGGCCGAACATATAAGGATTTAGAGCTCATTTTATAGTGACTTCAGAGAATTTTATGGTTAGACAGTGAGTCATGTAGTACGGCAACATGTGACATATCTTATGTGGGGGGTGAGTGAGTCATGTGGTGACATATCTTATGTGGGGGGTGAGTGAGTCATGTGGTGACATATCTTATGTGGGGGGTGAGTGAGTCATGTGGTGACATATCTTATGTGGGGGGTGAGTGAGTCATGTGGTGACATATCTTATGTGGGGGGTGAGTGAGTCATGTGGTGACATATCTTATGTGGTGGATGAGTGAGTCATGCGGTGACATATCTTATGTGGTGGATGAGTGAGTCATGCGGTGACATATCTTATGTGGTGGATGAGTGAATCATGTGGTGACATATCTTATGTGGAGGGTGAGTGAGTCATGTGGTGACATATCTTATGTGGTGGATGAGTGAGTCATGTGGTGACATATCTTATGTGGGGGGTGAGTGAGTCATGTGGTGACATATCTTATGTGGGGGGTGAGTGAATCATGTGGTGACATATCTTATGTGGGGGGTGAGTGAGTCATGTGGTGACATATCTTATGTGGGGGGTGAGTGAGTCATGTGGTGACATATCTTATGTGGGGGGTGAGTGAATCATGTGGTGACATATCTTATGTGGGGGTTGAGTGAATCATGTGGTGACATATCTTATGTGGTGGATGAGTGAGTCATGTGGTGACATATCTTATGTGGTGGATGAGTGAGTCATGCGGTGACATATCTTATGTGGTGGATGAGTGAGTCATGCGGTGACATATCTTATGTGGTGGATGAGTGAATCATGTGGTGACATATCTTATGTGGAGGGTGAGTGAGTCATGTGGTGACATATCTTATGTGGTGGATGAGTGAGTCATGTGGTGACATATCTTATGTGGTGGATGAGTGAGTCATGTGGTGACATATCTTATGTGGTGGATGAGTGAGTCATGTGGTGACATATCTTATGTGGTGGATGAGTGAGTCATGTGGTGACATATCTTATGTGGTGGATGAGTGAGTCATGTGGTGACATATCTTATGTGGTGGATGAGTGAGTCATGTGGTGACATATCTTATGTGGTGGATGAGTGAGTCATGTGGTGACATATCTTATGTGGTGGATGAGTGAGTCATGTGGTTATGCACATCAATGATTAGAACACTAGAATAAATAAAAGCGATCAACCCTTAATATTCCCTTAATTGCGAGCTATTCGCCCCAATTCCCTTACAAATAGCAATCAGTAAACTGCATATAATGATTTAGTGAACGCAGATTTAATAGCTAGGAATAGCTACCATCATTTTCTAAATAGAAGCATAGGATAATTTACGAGTTATCGGTCGGTTTCACATCTTCGGTCATATAAGGAAAAACGATATAATAATTGTTATTTTAATTTTATTTTTATTGGCATCCATGATACCTGCAGGTATCATGGATACCAATTAAAATTAATCAAAAATATATTATATCGTTTTTATTCAGCTTTATTTTTACCAATTCAGTAAAATAAAATCTAATAAAAATAGATATCGTTTTTATTCGGCTGATATCATGGATACCAATAAAATACCTACCTTATATCCACTAATCATTTACATCTTAATTAACTCTGCAGGTGCATGCACAGTCGATAGCATCTTGATGACAGCATGATGGCAACACTAGCTTATCTGAGATGCCACAGATCAGATCTGATAGAACGGCATCAGCTGCTTTAAAGGAGCATGAAGAGTGTGTAATATCATGCTGCGGCTGATGGAGGAGACTGATTGCACATTGATTGATTGGGCAGATAAAACGCATAGGATTGTTTTAGAAGAGGTAATTGAAGGTAGGATGAGGTAGTTAAGGTAATTAGTAATAATGAGTCATATTAATAACTGGAGATATGTATCTGAAATGCTGCCTGCCTACGTTAGTATACTTGATATTAATGTGCCGTCAGTATCTAATTATTATTCTAACATTATTTCGCACCTATCTAATTCAGACATCGAACATTATCTATTCCTTTGTCACAGATCACCTTGTACCATTTGACGTCGATCACCATCTACCAATAGACGTCGATCACCATCTATCCTCCTTACGACGAACATCATCTACATTTGACGTCAATCACCATCTACCCTTCAACGTCACTCTCCACCATTTGTTCTCCAATTCAGTCCTCATCATCGTTCTCCAATGCCGTCACCAATGCAGTCTCCATCTCCGTTCTCCAGTGCAGTAACCATCAGTTCTCCAATGCAGTTCTCCATACACCACTGCAGTCTCCACTGTAGATCTCCCCGCCCCTCCATTGACAAATAGCTCGACTTTTTACCGCCTAGCCTCCAGTTACAAACTGTCGGAGCTGTATCGGCGCCAGTAATAACTGCTGGGGGTGGTAACTGCACTAATAACTGCAGGGAGTGTTAGTTAACTGCACGAGGTATCAGAGCCAGTCAATAAAAAGCTATAGATAAAAAAAAAAGGAATAATGGTGTAATGATTAATGTATGGTAGAGCGCTAATTTCAGAACATTTGGATATTGAGTATTAGATGAAAAAAGTACGTCCACAAATTAGCAAAAAGAATTTAGTACAGAGTAGGGTAAGTTATGAATTATAAGTTGGTACTACATGTTCGGTCATACAAGAGAAAAAAAAAACAAAAAATATTATTATTACACAGTGCTATCTATTAATTATGCAAGCCCGGGTTTGTAGAATTATTAGATAGCACTGTGTGATAATAATAATTTTTATACCGTTTTTTCTTATATGACCGAAGATGTGAAACTGACCGATAATTCGTAACTTACCCTATATCTAATTGAATAAAGATTGTCAATTAGAGTGAATAAGTTCGATATTTTTTTTTTTTGGTATACAGTGAATGAATTCAATACTTTTTTTGGTATAAATATAATTTCCCCATATTCTTATTTTGCACCACTTCACTCGCCTCTACAACGCGTTAGATAGGTATATTTTTTCCCAATAATATAATGAAAGTAGCACAAAATAGAGAGGTACAGCAACTTGAAGCAGTCGCTTGGAAATATAAAGATGCTATAAAGTTCTACTCTACTAAATATGGTAGCTACTATCAAAGAGAACCGTATGCGCAGAATGAAAATTTCCCAGATCAGTATTCTAAATTTTTTTTTTTTCAAATCTCAGTAATTTGTCATCGAGTACCTATCCAATTATCAAATATTTACAAGCATTTAGATTCCTAAATTTAATATCGGCAATTTTCAACTGTGAAATTTGTAAAAAGTCAAAAATCATCACGGATAGACTTTTCTATTTAATGTATTCAAGAGATATGTTCAAAGTACATTCAGATGAAGTATATGCTCTATATAATCCATGATATATGTGATATTAATACATACTGTGTAACTATTCACTGGGCAAAATAACCACAGTGAAAAATAGAACTCTCTCTGTTTTTCAGTGGTTGGTACCTCGGGCAAACTTGTACATACGCCTTTTTTACTGTCGATTATTAGCAGATATTTACCACGAAGAAATTATATGCAAGTAATGCGGCTTCTGGTTATACTGTGATGTACAGTAAGAGTTATACTGTGATGTACAGCAAGAGTTATACTGTGATGTACAGCAAGAGTTATACTGTGATGTACAGTAAGAGTTATACTGTGATGTACAGCAAGAGTTATAATGTGATGTACAGCAAGAGTTATACTGTGATGTACAGTAAGAGTTATACTGTGATGTACAGCAAGAGTTATACTGTGATGTACAGTAAGAGTTATACTGTGATGTACAGCAAGAGTTATACTGTGATGTACAGCAAGAGTTATACTGTGATGTACAGCAAGAGTTATACTGTGATGTACAGCAAGAGTTATACTGTGATGTACAGCAAGAGTTATACTGTGATGTACAGCAAGAGTTATACTGTGATGTACAGCAAGAGTTATACTGTGATGTAGCTACAGCAAAAGTTACACTGTGATGTACAGCAAAAGTTACACTGTGATGTACAGTAAGAGTTATACTGTGATGTACAGCAAAAGTTACACTGTGATGTACAGTAAGAGTTATACTGTGATGTACAGCAAAAGTTACACTGTGATGTACAGCAAAAGTTATACTGTGATGTACAGCAAAAGTTACACTGTGATGTACAGCAAAAGTTATACTGTGATGTACAGCAAGAGTTATACTGTGATGTACAGCAAGAGTTACACTGTGATGTACAGCAAGAGTTATACTGTGATGTACAGCAAGAGTTATACTGTGATGTACAGCAAAAGTTACACTGTGATGTACAGCAAAAGTTATACTGTGATGTACAGCAAGAGTTACACTGTGATGTACAGCAAGAGTTATACTGTGATGTACAGCAAGAGTTATACTGTGATGTACAGCAAGAGTTACACTGTGATGTACAGCAAAAGTTACACTGTGATGTACAGTAAGAGTTACACTGTGATGTACAGCAAAAGTTATACTGTGATGTACAGCAAAAGTTACACTGTGATGTACAGCAAGAGTTATACTGTGATGTACAGCAAGAGTTATACTGTGATGTACAGCAAAAGTTACACTGTGATGTACAGCAAAAGTTATACTGTGATGTACAGCAAGAGTTATACTGTGATGTACAGCAAGAGTTATACTGTGATGTACAGCAAGAGTTATACTGTGATGTACAGCAAGAGTTATACTGTGATGTACAGCAAGAGTTATACTGTGATGTACAGCAAAAGTTACACTGTGATGTACAGCAAAAGTTACACTGTGATGTACAGTAAGAGTTACACTGTGATGTACAGCAAAAGTTATACTGTGATGTACAGCAAAAGTTACACTGTGATGTACAGCAAGAGTTATACTGTGATGTACAGCAAAAGTTACACTGTGATGTACAGCAAAAGTTATACTGTGATGTACAGCAAGAGTTATACTGTGATGTACAGCAAGAGTTATACTGTGATGTACAGCAAGAGTTATACTGTGATGTACAGCAAGAGTTATACTGTGATGTACAGCAAGAGTTATACTGTGATGTACAGCAAGAGTTATAATGTGATGTACAGCAAGAGTTATACTGTGATGTACAGCAAGAGTTATACTGTGATGTACAGTAAGAGTTATACTGTGATGTACAGCAAGATTATAGAGTGCTGTTCATAGTTATTATAGAGTGCTGTTCATAGTTATTATAGAGTGCTGTTCATAGTTATTATAGAGTGCTGTTCATAGTCATTATAGAGTGCTGTTTATAGTTATTATGGAGTGCTGTTCATAGTTATTATGGAGTGCTGTTCATAGTTATTATAGAGTGCTGTTCATAGTTATTATAGAGTGCTGTTCATAGTTATTATAGAGTGCTGTTCATAGTTATTATAGAGTGCTGTTCATAGTTATTATGGAGTGCTGTTCATAGTTATTATGGAGTGCTGTTCATAGTTATTATAGAGTGCTGTTCATAGTTATTATGGAGTGCTGTTCATAGTTATTATGGAGTGCTGTTCATAGTTATTATAGAGTGCTGTTTATAGTTATTATAGAGTGCTGTTCATAGTTACATATTATAGAGTGCATTTCATAGTTACATATTATAGAGTGCTGTTCATAGTTACATATTATAGAGTGCTGTTCATAGTTATTATAGAGTGCTGTTCGTAGTTATTATGGAGTGCTGTTCATAGTTATTATAGAGTGCTGCTCATAGTTATTATAGAGTGCTGTTCATAGTTATTATAGAGTGCTGTTCATAGTTATTATAGAGTGCTGTTTATAGTTATTATAGAGTGCTGTTCATAGTTACATATTATAGAGTGCTGTTCATAGTTACATATTATAGAGTGCTGTTCATAGTTATTATAGAGTGCTGTTCATAGTTATTATAGAGTGCTGTTCATAGTTATTATAGAGTGCTGTTCATAGTTATTATAGAGTGCTGTTCATAGTTATTATGGAGTGCTGTTCATAGTTATTATGGAGTGCTGTTTATAGTTATTATGGAGTGCTGTTTATAGTTATTATGGAGTGCTGTTCATAGTTATTATAGAGTGCTGTTCATAGTTATTATGGAGTGCTGTTTATAGTTATTATGGAGTGCTGTTTATAGTTATTATGGAGTGCTGTTTATAGTTATTATGGAGTGCTGTTTATAGTTATTATGGAGTGCTGTTCATAGTTATTATAGAGTGCTGTTCATAGTTATTATAGAGTGCTGTTCATAGTTATTATGGAGTGCTGTTTATAGTTATTATAGAGTGCTGTTCATAGTTATTATGGAGTGCTGTTCATAGTTATTATAGAGTGCTGTTCATAGTTATTATGGAGTGCTGTTCATAGTTATTATGGAGTGCTGTTCATAGTTATTATGGAGTGCTGTTCATAGTTATTATAGAGTGCTGTTCATAGTTATTATGGAGTGCTGTTCATAGTTATTATAGAGTGCTGTTCATAGTTATTATAGAGTGCTGTTCATAGTTATTATAGAGTGCTGTTCATAGTTATTATGGAGTGCTGTTCATAGTTATTATGGAGTGCTGTTCATAGTTATTATGGAGTGCTGTTCATAGTTATTATAGAGTGCTGTTCATAGTTATTATGGAGTGCTGTTCATAGTTATTATGGAGTGCTGTTCATAGTTATTATGGAGTGCTGTTTATAGTTATTATGGAGTGCTGTTTATTGATAGCTAAAGTTTATGCAATGAATTTAAGAATATTAATAGAATTTCAGAGGGTAGATCAGTAGCTATTTAATATATTTAATGCACTATTATTTTAGCCATGGTAAGTTTCAATAGAACACCCATTAAAGAGCAAGAAAATTACACATTTCGATCAGAGTGAAGTTAAACAAAAGAAAGAGAACAATAAGCAGTTAGTAGAGTAATCCGTAACAATAGTGACGGTACAATGCTAATGTGACTAGACAGTTCTATTGTTCAGACAACAGTACAATAAGACACTTGCAGCTCTAATTCTAATTGATTAGATAAGCTGTCTCTTAATGAGCTGATAAGGATTCTTATCAGTCACTAAAAAAATAATCAACGACCAATCGATAATTATAGTTTTTTATAGCAAGAATTTGCGGGGGAAGAAAAGCATTCAATACTGATTTCGAATTATTAAATGAATAGATTATCGTTTATTTAATTTGTTTGATGTAAGTACATGGCAAGTAAATCCACAAGAGAACAAGTAGAGTGGATGCAAAATAGGGGACGCAAGTACTGCACATAAATTATATCAACAATGGTTAATATAGCAATAAAAAGACACACTGAACGCACAAGCCCTGCTCATTGTGATCTATCTGAGATGGAGAAAGTTTGGTCAGGACTACTCTTTAAAGGGCCGTACACACATAGGGTTTTATTAAGTCTTTCCACCAGACTTTTTGATAAGTTTCTCCTACTTTTTCCACGAGAATATAAGAAAAAAATATATATATTTATTATTTATTTTACTTTGTATCCATGATACCTGCAGGTATCATGGATACCAACTGAAATAAATAATATCCCTTTTTTCTTATATTCTCGTGGAAAAAGGAGGAGGAGCTTAGCAAAAAGTCTGGTGGAAAGACTTTAAAAAAACCCTACGTGTGTACGGCCCTTAAGGTGGCATTATAAACTCTATGTTAATTCTATGAGAGTTGCAATGAATGGCAGGGAGATCTATGGTAAATACTGTTGACAATGTTACAAGGGCATAAACTCAACCAATTTAAATGTAAAGAAAGGTTAAGGAGAGTAAATCATTTAGCATTTCATGATGTTTTCGTTCAGATTCAATTTTGGGTACGTTATGAATTATCGGTCAGTTCCAGATCTTCGGTCATTAAGAAAAAACGATATAATAATAATTATTTTTTACTATTATTTTTCTTTGATGACCGAAGATGTGAAACTGACCGATAATTCATAACTTACCCTCCTAGTTTTATAAGCTAATAAAATATAATGGAAAGACATGTTAAAAAACACAAAAAAAATTAATATATAAAATTAAATTGCAAATAAAATTAACTAGGATGAAAAATATGATTTACAACTTACCCATTTTGGTATATCCCTTTAACAGTAGTAAAGAGAAAAGTCACTTATTTCAACAGTACGTTAAAGTCAGTGTATAAACGCGCTGCTAAAAAGCATTTAAAAGGCAGCAGCAGCAACTTTGCGGTAGTTTTTGTCTTAAATAATTGCTATGTAAACAAAGTAAAAAGATGACACGGGAAGTAGGGGTTCTAAAGGAAATTCACATGTGTACTTAGTGTAGTTTGGCATACATGTGCAGTTTATATAGTTTGGCATACGTTCAGGTTAATTGCCTTCAAACAGATCGTTCAATAGGTTTTTAATATCAATACGAGGGGTGAGGAAAATAGTAATAGAAAGTCTTTTCAAGGAGAATTAATTCATTCACTGAACCTCAAGTAAACTAATGAAATTAACAACTGCACGTGAAAAAGAACGTGCGTATTAAACGCATAACCAACTCTGTGATTATCTTTTCCGGCAAAAACTAGGCACTACTTTCGTCATAGTGGTGAATTAGCCAAATGTAATTTGCTTTCCAGTCATCAATCACGAGAATACAATCAGCCTTATGGATGTCATTAGCTTTACGAGCGATAGCGTGTATCGGTAACTACCAGTTATGGAACGGGAGCGACGAGCACACCAACCCTTTCTCCCACGACACTCTGTGTGATACTGACTGGCACCCAAAACAAAAACAAAAGCTAAAGCGCGGAACTTTATTTATAGTTCAATATATTGATTGAGATACCGGATGGACGAAGCAGTTTAAATATATACTAAAATCTTTAAAGGTAGCTGAATTTTGTAAGTTACAAATAATGTTATAAATAAGTAGGAGGATATAAAGGCATTTGAATCTAGAGGCTCCAGGAGGGGTGTGTTTAGCAGACGACAAATGGGTGTTGCTTCTAAAAGAGCCATATTGTTATAACTGATCCCTCAACAATGGCAAAAAAATAAACATCACTATTAACAACATATAAATTAGAGTTATTATAGATGTTGGACTTTCCTACAAGGTCATGGAATGTTAATACTGTTGTTCATATTTTAGTTTCTAATGTTTGCTATAAAACATAGAAAAAACTTTATGAATATCTAAAAATTGAATTTCGAATTCTTAATTTACATTTATAATAAATAAATAAAAACTAGAAACAATAACAAATGAAATTTAAAAATGAAAGTAAAAAATTAAAATCAAGAATTTTTAAAATTTTGAGTTATGAACAGCGAAATAATTCGAATTTTATTATATTTTCTAAGAACAATTTTCTGATGAAAGTGTTATCTAATCAGTAGGTTCCTTGTCTTATCGCACATTCCATTCCCTCACTCTAATTCTCACTCCAGGAATGTTAAGAATGACGTACGTACACTGTCACGTAGCTAGTAGGTTAGTGGGACGTGTGCGCTAGAGTGGGGTGAGTTGCGAGTTATCGGACTGCATCACATTATCGATCATGTTAAAAAAATATAATAATTAAAATAACAATTCGACTTATAATTATTATATCGTTTTTTTTTAAATGATCGAACATGTGAAACAGTCCGAAACTTGGAACATACCATAATATACATTATGAGCATGACAAATAACTATTAAAAGTAATAAAAATTCTTAATCGAACCCCTTATCTGTAACATCTGATAGATCCATTCGAAATTATTTTTTTAGTTATTTAAATAATCAATTACTTAATTAAAATTAAATTAAATAAATAAATAAAACAACGCTTTAACAGACGCAGCCACGAGATTTAAGAAAATAATAAGCGAAGGCTTTTCTCAAAATTATAATTTATATATATATATTTTATAACATAAAGAATTATTAATTATTGGGCAAATAACTTACAAGAATGGGAAAAAGTTTCAATTGATTATTATTAAAAATTCCCATCAAAATATAACCATTGAAATAGAATATTTTCATACGATAAAACCAATTGAAATTCTAATCCGGTATATAAATTCTCCTTGGTATATTTGACGCTTTATGATATAATAAATCAAACTATAAATTCTTCACTGATATGAATGCGAGTAAATAATGTTATCTTGAAATACAATTCACAGTAGCAAGGACAGTGAATAGAGTTGTACATGTAGTTAATAGATAGAGATGCATCACAGTAACCATATATCACAGTAGCTATACACTGTATACAGTGCAACCTCTATTTCGCTGTAAAGGGCCGTACACACGTAGGGTTTTCTAAGTCTTTCCACCAGACTTTTTGTTAAGCTCCTCCTACTTTCTCTACGAGAATATAAGAAAAAACGATAGAATTATTTTTTTTTAGTTGGTATCTATGACACATGCAGGTATCTTGGATACCAACTGAAATAAATAATAATTATATCATTTTTTCTTATATTCTCGTGGAAAAAGTAGGAGTAGCTTAGCAAAAAATCTGGTAGAAAGGCTTAAAAAACCCTACGTGTGTAGGCCCTTCTTTAAAGGTCCCCTCCACTCTATTTTTCATTACTCTTTTCAGGTTACTGATTATAAAACTGCAAACTATTTCAAATTTGGTTCTATAATTTTAATTATAATATTCAATTTAAGTTGATGTGATTTTTCTTCTTCCTTCCGAATTTCAAGCAAAGAAAAAGTAGGATCCATTGAAGACAAATTCAAACAGTAACAAAGTTGATACTTGATAGACGTATACCATTAACTTAAAGGTCCTCTCCACTCTAAATTAAAAAAAACTAGAATTGCTTTAAATTTGTAGAGCTAAGGTTATATAACATAAACCAGTTAACAGAAAAGAAATTGATCAAGTATTCTGTTCATAATTAATTATATAAGAAATATTCACATTCAACTTTCACTCTTTCTAAGATTCAATAGAAGAACAAGAACTGCAGTCTAACTTATCACGTATTGTCGTAAATTTAATGGTAATTAGGTAAATAGGTTCACTCTTAGGTACCTAATGTTTTTTATGGTAATGGTATTCAGATACCGGTATGGGTAGCCATTTATAATATTCCTAAAAGTTTTATTATAGTTTTGAATTTTTCGAGATTCAATGGATTCTTCTTCTTCGCTTGAAATTCAAAGAGTGGAAGAAAGAACGGAAAAAATCTTAAATTACATATTATAATAAAACTGTAGAACCAAATTTGAAATGCATTGCAGTTTTGTTATCAACCGCTTTTTTTAAAACGCCGCGTTTTAACAGTCAAATATAGAATGCAAAACGTTTCTATCAAAATTAAGACGCCACATTTTCACAGCCTACTGTAGAATGCAAAGCGTTTCTAACGCGTTTAAAACACTGCGTCTTCACTTCCTAGTATTGATTGAATTTTAAGACGCGTAAATTGTGTAGTGAAAACGCAGCGTTTCATCTGCTAGAGAGAATATGCCTCAGTATGCAGCACTGTACGTTCCCGTACTTCATATAACTATAAAGAAATAAATGGCAGTGATGACACGGTAGGTACAGCTGTCAGTCACATCACAGATGCAGATAGATTGGGGTACTAAAGGTTAGCAAGAAGATAGAGAAGCTGATAGGAACATAGTTGAGAGAAGGGGCAGTTTATTATGGTTAAGAATGTACTAGTTATTAAAGTGAACTGTATAGTCAAAGTAAAGTGAACTGTATATATAGTCAAAGTAAAGTGAACTGTATTTTATCAGTAAAGTGCACTGTATTTTATTAGTAAAGTGCACTGTATTTTATCAGTAAAGTGCACTGTATTTTATTAGTAAAGTGCACTGTATTTTATTAGTATTGTGCACTGTATTTTATCAGTAAAGTGCACTGTATTTTATCAGTAAAGTGCACTGTATTTTATCAGTAAAGTGCACTGTATTTTATTAGTAAAGTGCACTGTATTTTATTAGTAAAGTGCACTGTATTTTATCAGTAAAGTGCACTGTATTTTATCAGTAAAGTGCACTGTATTTTATTAGTAAAGTGCACTGTATTTTATCAGTAAAGTGCACTGTATTTTATCAGTAAAGTGCACTGTATTTTATCAGTAAAGTGCACTGTATTTTATCAGTAAAGTGCACTGTATTTTATCAGTAAAGTGCACTGTATTTTATCAGTAAAGTGCACTGTATTTTATCAGTAAAGTGCACTGTATTTTATCAGTGAAGTGCACTGTATTTCATTAGTAAAGTGCACTGTATTTTATCAGTAAAGTGCACTGTATTTTATCAGTAAAGTGCACTGTATTTTATCAGTAAAGTGCACTGTATTTTATTAGTAAAGTGCACTGTACAGTCAAAGTAAAGTGCACTTTTCTCTGATAGTACATCATCACAGTGACTCTTTTCTCTGATAGTACATCATCACAGTGACTCTTTTCTCTGATAGTACACCATCACAGTGACTTTTCTCTGATAGTACATCATCACAGTGACTCTTTTCTCTGATAGTACATCATCACAGTGACTCTTTTCTCTGATAGTACATCATCACAGTGACTCTTTTCTCTGATAGTACATCATCACAGTGACTCTTTTTTCTGATAGTACATCATCACAGTGACTCTTTTCTCTTACAGTAAATCATCACAGTGACTCTTTTCTCTGATAGTATATCATCAAAATGACTCTTTTCTCTGATAGTACATCATCACAGTGACTCTTCTCTGATAGTACATCATCAAAATGACTCTTTTCTCTGATAGTACATCATCACAGTGACTCTTTTCTCTGATAGTACATCATCACAGTGACTCTTTTCTCTGATAGTACATCATCACAGTGACTCTTTTCTCTGATAGTACATCATCACAGTGACTCTTTTCTCTGATAGTACATCATCACAGTGACTCTTTTCTCTGATAGTACATCATCACAGTGACTCTTTTCTCTGACAGTACATCATCACAGTGACTCTTTTCTCTGATAGTACGTTATATAGTAATATATACCTCATTTTTTTACACTTCAGTTAAGTTCTCATAGATATAGATACGGCTTTATGAGTTATGGCTATGTACTATACATAGAGCTATGACGGTACATTGTTTATGATTGGTGTAACCAGATGAAAAGAAAATAGTGTTGCTTTACACAGTGGTTATTTGAAGATGGGGAACATCGGGTACGACTAGGGGTATAAATTAAATTTAAATTAATCTTATTAACTAAATATATAGTTAACTACGTAACCCTTTCAATAGCGTTGGGATAATAGGTCCTAAATATTCTTGGGACCATTTGCTCCAATTGTGTTTTTCAGGGGGTCAATATAGCCCACTGGTATTTACATTCAATAATATTTTTACTATTTATTGGTAAAGTTGCAGATGGAGGGTTATATATATCTTTACATTTAATTAGAATTATTACAAAACACTAATTTAACTTTGAAAAATTGCAGATGTTATATTTTTATTTACTTGTAATCTTGTTTATTTATTTGTAATATTGTTATTCGCATAACTCAAAAAGTATTCAACCAAATTGTCCGAAATTTAGTGGAACGATTGGTCAATTTCCAGTTCAAATTTGGTTAGATTTCGGGCGCGATCGGGTCGGAGATCAAGGTCACGAAAAAGTTTAAATGAACAAAAAAAAATATAGCGGCGGCGAAGTATGCGTTCTGCGAGTGCCCATTATAGTTTGAATGGATCAATAATTTGTTCTAAAAATGTATCATTAAATACTATTTGTTCATATGGAAGTGATTTTATTACTATAATATTACTATAATATTATTGAGTATTCGGTAATTAAAATAATAGACCATTCAATCAATTCTTGAATTCTTCAAAACTCAACAATATGAAATTAATAAGTAATTATAGTGCACGATCGAGTTCTCACTATTTATACTAAATAAATAGTATAAATCATGTAATCATTCGAAATTGAAATAACATAAATAACATCAAAAAGGGAAGAATATTGAAGTTTGTAACAGTTACCCATGAAAAGTTTTCTTCTACAGAAAGAGATTTGTAAGCTATCTGTGATTTTTTTAGGGGGCACCACTCTAATACGAGATATTATTAAAAAATAAAATATTTCTGTTTACAATGATATATGTGCTGAAAATTAAATATTTTTATTATCAGATATTACGTCGCATTTTTCTAAGTTCGAATAATAATGATTATCTAATAGAAACATTAGAAATATGTCAATATCATGAATAATAAAATAATAAACAAAATAAAAATAAAATAATATGATGAAAATTAAATGAATACTATAGATAAATAATTAAATTATATTAAATTAATATATAAATCCTACTAAATAGATAAAGTATGTAAGATAATTATTTTTGTTAATCAATCAAATACTCGAAAGCTAAAATACTGAAAAAATATTAACCTCAATATTGTACAAATAAAATAACTAAAAAAAATTGAAATGAATGGCAATAATTACTTAAAAGTTTTTTCTTCTTAAGACTTAATTTCGACCACTAGGCCTATTCTGTTCATATAATAATCATTATTTTATTTTAACTATTATATCTTAACTATTTCCACTGAAAAAAAAGATATGACATATTGCCTAACAAATTTTATTACCCTTAGCTGTAAAGTCAAGAAAACACGGAAACAAAAGAACAAAATTAATCATTTTTACTACAGTCAAATTACAGCATAATTAATTTTATGAATCATAATCATGCATCGAAAATTCACAATCATTTATTGTAAATTTCACAACAAAATTAAAGCTTGAAGACTTATTTTTGATGATTTTTTTGTTTTTTCTTAGAAAGCATCTATACTGTAGTCGCAATAACACATTGTATCTAATAACTATAAATATAATATATTTACACATTCGTGGCCCAAAGCGGATATATCCGTCAAGTTCCATGCTTAGCATGTTAAAATAGCATATAATTACATGGCTAATTACGAAGTAATACCTTCAATAAAATAACATTTCAATAGCAGTGTATAATTTAAAAAACATAGGAAACAACTCACAAAATAGTAGAACATTTATTATTAGCTATATACCTTCAAATCATTTATGTAATCACAAATACCACACATTTTCTCAATCGAACATTCTTTTACCCAGTGATAAAACTATACATGTTTTTTATCACCTTTGACGTAACATTACAAACATCACTGCGATGTTTCATTACAAATATCTAACATCTCTTCCTTATTTCAATCAACACATTCTGAGTAGCAAATGAAGCCTGCCTGAATCAAACTATGCCTATATAGCTTGTGATAGAGGGTAACTGCTGAATTATCGGACGCTTCCATAGTTACGAACATATAAGAAAAAAGTGCTTAATTACTATTTTACTTTGATATCCAGGATACCTATACATGACACCCAATTGGTATCCATAATACCTAATTGGTATCCACGACACCAGCAGGTATCATAGATACAAATAAAAATAAATGTTTAAATAGTAATTACATACTTCTTTGCTTATATGATCGAAAATGTGAAATCGTCTGATGACTCAGAAGTTACCCTCAGCTTTTATAGGACCTGTATAGTTACTACACCTGTATAGTTACTATACCTATAGTTACTATACCTATAGTTGATATACCTAAGTTACTACACCTCTAGTTACTATACCTACCTACAGTACCTACAGTTACTATACCTCTAGTTACTATACCTACCTACAGTACCTACAGTTACTATACCTCTAGTTACTATACCTACCTACAGTACCTACAGTTACTATACCTCTAGTTACTATACATACCTACAGTACCTACAGTTACTATACCTCTAGTTACTATACCTACCTACAGTACCTACAGTTACTATACCTCTAGTTACTATACATACCTACAGTACCTACAGTTACTATACCTCTAGTTACTATACCTACCTACAGTACCTACAGTTACTATACCTCTAGTTACTATACATACCTACAGTACCTACAGTTACTATACCTCTAGTTACTATACCTACCTACAGTACCTACAGTTACTATACCTCTAGTTACTATACCTACCTACAGTACCTACAGTTACTATACCTCTAGTTACTATACATACCTACAGTACCTACAGTTACTATACCTACCTACAGTACCTACAGTTACTATACCTCTAGTTACTATACATACCTACAGTACCTACAGTTACTATACCTACATTTATTATACCTCTAGTTACTATACATACCTACAGTACCTACAGTTACTATACCTCTAGTTACTATACCTACCTACAGTACCTACAGTTACTATACCTCTAGTTACTATACCTACCTACAGTACCTACAGTTACTACACCTCTAGTTACTATACATACCTACAGTACCTACAGTTACTATACCTCTAGTTACTATACCTACCTACAGTACCTACAGTTACTATACCTCTAGTTACTATATATACCTACAGTACCTACAGTTACTATACCTACATTTATTATACCTCTAGTTGATATACCTATAGTTACTATACCCACAGTACCTATACTATGTACACATGTTTATTGTTTACTCCTAGTACTCGTAGGTGCAGATTTTACAGATTCTCATTAAGATATGGAGTCTCTCATCACTTCCTACTGTAGTATTAGCGCTAGATAAAATACTGATACATTTGCTCAGTTTAGTTAGTAAGAAAAGTAAGGAAAATTGTATCTTTAACAGAACATTGTATACTTTTTCAGAAAAATATATTTTTTTTTACAAAAAATTGATGGTATATTTACAGAATAATTGTATATTTTTACAGAAAAATGTATATTTTTACAGAAAAATGTATATTTTTACAGAAAAATGTATATTTCTCGGAAATTTGTATCTTTTGCAGAACATTGTAGATTCTTTCAGAAAATTGTATTTTTCTATGAAAATTAAAAAATTTCTTGTTTTTTTAATATTGTCTTGAAACAATTTGCTGATTTTTTCATAAAATATTGTTTAAAAATGATGAAATAATAAATAAAATTATTCAAACTATGAAACATTGTTACAACAATTAGAAAAATTAGATTGTCAACTTAACAAAACGGAACAAAATTGAAAGCTGAATAATTGTTATCACGTTAACTTATTTTATGCAAGTCTTTTTATTTGCAATATACACCTGAATGAATTGAATTTAATTAATTAACATTTAATTACTTTAATAATAAAGTTTTGAATAATTTCCTACAGCAGTGAGAAGTACAGTTGTTTTTTTCCTTATAAAGACAACTGAGA
Source organism: Caprella mutica (assembly GCA_947561585.1). Taxonomy (NCBI): domain Eukaryota; kingdom Metazoa; phylum Arthropoda; class Malacostraca; order Amphipoda; family Caprellidae; genus Caprella; species Caprella mutica. The sequence continues at coordinate 215,602 of CANNZV010001856.1, read as the reverse complement.
AGAAGAATACATATTCATAGCGGGGAAAAATGTAACAACTTGAATTCATGTCACATAGTCCAAAGCGAATTAAAAGCACTTGCTCTGTACCAAATAATAAACTAAAACAATTACAAAACATATACAGTTAAATATATTCAACTACTCGATTAACGGTAAGGTCAAAGTTATTTAAGTTGTTCCTCTAGTTATTATAGAATTATATTCATTGTACTATAGAAGTTCTTGAGGAACTTTTAATAAAACAAAAGTTTAACAATAATGTTTATATTATATGAATTTTAAGTAAATTTTTAGTTCACGTCCCTATTTCATTTAGGGACGTGAACTAGGAACCGATCCAAATACCCCCTTCCAATATATTAGGTACCTTTTTTTATTTATTTTTAATATATTAACAAATAATCAAATCTGCATAAATAAATATATAGCTTTCTTTATAAATTTATAATTTTCTTATAATGACTTTCGTATAGTTTTCTGAATTTCAATTTCAAATATTCCTCTTCGGTTTACTTTGTATATGTAGTTAAGATACTAGATTTTCTGTCTATAAATATTTTTAGTGCAAAAAATCAGATAAGAGGAAATTAAATTGAAGAAAAAATATTTTTAATACCCATCGAGTAAAAGCGGACACCAAATAAATAAATAAACACACTAAGGAAATTATTAGTATAGAATATAGATTATTATAGATATAGATTAGATAGTGACTTTGTGTTTATATTTTATCCGAATAAAATGTTTCCATAGTTTATTTATATTATTATTATATTGTTCTACAAGCAAACCCCGCTTTTACTGCGTCTCACACTTGTGACAATCAAATAAGTGTGGGACATACCTTGCTTTTATTTCATCCGGTATAGAAACTATTTTAGGAGTAATTTTTGGTAATATGATTAGTCGCTTTCAGTAAAGCTGAATTTCCGTAACTAAAAGATAATTTAATTTGAAATAATATTTAAAATTTACAATAATTTTTCTATACAACCCGCATAAGTTACGGCGAAAACAGCTGAACTGAGAACGACCAATCAAATTAGCAAAGTGAATAATATTTAAATATTATTATTTCAAAGTAATAACTATTTTCTACACCAGGAGAATAAAAGCGAGACCTGTCCCACACTTATTCGATTGACATAAGTCTGAGACGCAATAAGAACGGGGTATACCTGTATACAAGTCAGTGAAAAGTTATTTTAGTTCACCAATAAAAACCCGCCTAATTAATGCATATATTTATAAAAATAAGATATTTCAAACCACTGATTATTCGTTAGTTTTCCTGCACATTAATGTGGAACAGAGGGGTAAATTAAAGCATAATAAAACCCAATGGAACTAAAAAATTAACATGAATTAACAGATATGACGTTTCTAATTTCAGAGCAGTAATTACCGGTGCCAAACTGCCCTAACTTGCTGATTATAAAACAAGGTATAACCAGTCCACAATAGTGACGGACTGCAGGAATTATTCTCTGTGATTATTCTCTGCATGTGATTATTCTGTGTGATTATTCTGTGATTATCTACTAATGTGACGACACAGACTATCTTCAAAGATTATTATATGTGATTATTTATTATTGTGATGTATTTAATAGTGATAATTTTCAGTGAATATTCTATGTGATTAACTACTAGTGTGACGTCATGTTAGTGAATAAAATAACCCACATCTGTGAAAGAAAATAATAAACCATAGATTGGCGATTAGCTATAATCAATGATAAATGACGGTTATAATTGATTAGAAGACACTAGAATCAAAATTTATCGTGATTAGTACAACAAAATAGAGGATTTCCGTATTTTTAATTAGGCGACTGCGATACTAGGTAATTAATAGTTAAAAGAGACCTTTGATATTTGTAATATATTTTTAGAGAAGATTATTAATTTTAATAGGTTATATATTATTAATTCATATGAATATATTTTATTAGTATTTGAATTAGTATTTGAATTTAGTATATTATTAGTATTTGAATTTAGTATATTATTAGTATTTGTATTTCAATCAGTATTAGAATATATTTTATTAGTATTAGAATATATTTCATTAGTATTTGAATAATAATAATCAGTATTAGAATATGTTTTATTAGTCTTTGAATATTATGAAAAATATCATATAAAGAATTGAAATCTACAGAAATTATCTCGTATATACAATTTTAAAACAGTATTTCAAAACATTCATATTTCTAAAGTACTGCATTTCAAGACTTAACTAATCTTAAGTACTGCATTTCAAGACTTAACTAATCCTAAGTACTGCATTTCAAGACTTAACTAATCTTAAGTACTGCATTTCAAGACTAAACTAATCGTAAGTACTGCATTTCAAGACTTAACTAATCTTAAGTACTGCATTTCAAGACTTAACTAATCGTAAGTACTGCATTTCAATACTTAACTAATCTTAAGTACTGCATTTCAAGACTTAACTAATCTTAAGTACTGCATTTCAAGACTTAACTAATCTTAAGTACAGCATTTCAAGACTTAACTAATCTTAAATACTGCATTTCAAGACTTAACTAATCTTAAGTACTGCATTTCAAGACTTAACTAATCTTAAGTACTGCATTTCAAGACTTAACTAATCTTAAGTACAGCATTTCAAGACTTAACTAATCTTAAATACTGCATTTCAAGACTTAATTTGAAAATACTTAATTGCCTCATTTTATATTCACATTAATTACATAAGAGCAATAAGAACAAGGGGTGATAAAACAGTCATAAATGTTCACTATAAAACATAGTACAGGTATTTTTTTAATATACACCTACTCTAATGATTTAATAACTATTAGCCGTTACAATGTGAAAGTTGAAACAATCCATCAACATACAGAGACGACTGCAAACTTAGATTTAATCTAGATAAGAAAAACAGTCTATGGAAATAATGAGAAAATTATATAATTAATATCTGTAAAGTAGAACTGCTCTATAAAGAAAACCTCTATAGTGAACAAACATTCTTTAGTCTTCCTTGAAATGGCCATCAGTTTTCTAAAACTAATCTCAAAGAAAATTTGTTCACTATAGAGGCTACTTTCATTGTAGAAGAGTTATACTGTATCTAATATAACTGATATCAATATATAATATACTTGATTAAAAAAAAAAAATAAAAAAAAAAAAAAATCTACTTGATTAACTAAACTAAACTTAATATTGGTATATAATATAATTACTTATAATTAATTCACCGTGGACATTTTAAATAGTTTTATAATTTGTATTAATTTAAAATAAATATAGGATAAATAAGCATGTGCCTCGATAAAATTTATATACAGGCAAGCCTCGCTTAAAGTACAACTCGCTTTAACAAAAGTGGTACTTATTTCAAGTCATGTATAGTACTCTAATAACTCTAAAACAAATTTTCATTCTATAACTCATAGAAAATGAGATATATAATCAAGGAGTGACAATTATAAATTTCTTGTTACTTTATTCTCTTTAGTTACCGTTTGGTAACTGAACTGAATCGTGATTTGGTAACTAAAGTGGGGGATGCCTGTACCATGTTACATTTTTATCTGAAATAGCAATCTAACCTAATTGCTTTGTAATGATCTTCACAGTATGAAAGTAAAGTTTTTACTAGGATAAGTTCCAATTATCGGACAGTTCCACATCTTCGATCATAGAAGAAAAAAAACGATTTAATAATTATTATTTTATTGGTAACCATGATACCTGCTTATATCATGGATACCAGTTAAAATAAAATAATAATCATATAGTTTTATCTTATATGACCGAAGATGTGGAACTGACCGATAATTCATAACTTACCCTACCAGGAAGTCGAGAACAAATTAAACAGAATTTTGGGTGAAACGATCATTTTTTCTCTTATTGCAAGGAAGTCTATCCACTACCTAACACATTAAAGGCACTTTTTCTCATTAATGGTAACTTCAAACTAATTTACCTATTGAGAACAAACACCAAACACCTCAGTGCTTGTTCTCAATGTTTGTCAAACAAATGTTTGCCCAGGAACGCTACACCGAACATGGATTGGCTGTCAAACACGACGACAAACATGTGAAAATCAATCATTTTCTTAAAACATAATACATCAATCAGAATCAAGAAATCAAATCCTGCCTTTAAAAACTCTGAATAGGGTAATTTCTAAATTATCAGTCAGTTCCACATTTTCGGGCACGTGAGGAAAATACTATAATAATTAATATTTAACTTTTATTTTAACTTTATTATCTATTTTTCTTACGTTTCCAAAAATAATAAACGAACCGATAATTTGTCAAATACCCTAGATTTTCAGAACCGTAAGTAATGTCCGTAAAATGCATTATAATGGTCGCATATATCGGCCAGAACATTGCGCTAGTTTTACCCGCTTTGTTTATGGATGCAAAGTTAATTGATTTCCTTATGGGGCAGTCAATAGGGTTGATAATGACTGCAATAAATACACTCAAATGATCTTTATTGCCTGCCAATTAGACTAGAGTTTATCATCATACCCCTATATAGAGATGGGCTACTGATTCCATTGCAATTAATTTATTGCTTTGATAATCGATGTCGTTAAATGGTTATTGCTATCTTGATGTATTAGGCATTTGGTCATTAATTGATTTCGAATGTATGACTTGGTTAAGCACAAATAGCTTACCTTTTTAGGCGACCAGTATATTCGTGTGCCATTTAGTACGACAAAAAAAAAACAGGATAATTTATAATAATTATTAATTTTTATAGTAGGCAGGCATGGCATAGAGTAGGCAGGCATGGCATAGAGTAGGCAGGCACGGCAAGGAGTAGGCAGGCACGGCAAGGAGTAGGCAGGCACGGCATAGAGTAGGCAGGCACGGCATAGAGTAGGCAGGCACGGCATAGAGTAGGCAGGCATGGCCATGGAGTAGGCAGGCATGGCCATGGAGTAGGCAGGCATGGCCATGGAGTAGGCAGGCACGGCCATGGAGTAGGCAGGCACGGCATAGATTAGGCAGGCACGGCATAGAGTAGGCAGGCACGGCATAGAGTAGGCAGGCACGGCATAGAGTAGGCAGGCACGGCATAGAGTAGGCAGGCATGGCATAGAGTAAGTAGGCAGGCATGGCATAGAGTAAGTAGGCAGGCATGGCATAGAGTAAGCAGGCATGGCATAAATGGCATATATTACTCACAATGCCACTCCGCCAAATCAAACCAACAATCTATAGAATAATTAACTGCTCAGACAGTAATTATTGAGTATCATTGCGGTGTATACAGTGTAGGCGTAAATGCTAATTGATAAGTGGCCTATTTGCATACTGGATAAGACCTACCTGCCACACACTTCTTAAAGGCTTGAAAAATAGCACAGGACTGCAATCTAACACAGGATCTGCATTACATGGTTCATTAGATATGGTATAGGGAAAATTATTTTATTGCATCAACCATTCAATTAAGAATGATTTAACTTCTTGCTTTCAATGAACAAATATTTTATTTAAAAAATTAACTGGAATATGTGTATAAGTAGGGTAAGTTCTTAATTATCGGTCAGTTCTACATTTTCGGACACGTAAGAAAAAACGATATAATAATAATAATAACAATAATTTAATTTGTATTTTAATTGGTATCCATGATATCTGCAGGTACCATGGATACCAATATAAATAAAAATTAATTAATTATTATTAAATCGCTTTTTCTTGCGTGTTCGAAAATGTGGAACTGAACGATAATTAAGAACTAACCCTATGGGCCCACCATAATTTTCTCTCTTGTTGGTATATTTTATACAAAGCATATTTATTAATTTAAGATTTTATACGTAGTTAAACATGTTACGTATAGTTTATTTCAAGCCCATTATCTAATAGTAAATATATTTAAACAAAAATTAGATTTTGAATAACCTCGCAGAAGTGATTTGGTTGATGGGTTGTGGTTACGACGATTGTAGAGCAATAGAGAGATCACAGTCAGTCTGAAACGTGCAGGTGCTTCGTGGTTTTAGTAATTGAACTGAAGTTATGTCTCTAAAGCGAGACAATTAAAAAGCATCAAATATAATTAGATATACAAGAGCTTGAAACTTTGTTGTCTCAAATTATCCTTCGGTGAAATGAGTGTTATAATTTAAGTAGAATTATTGCACTGGAATGCTGAGGCACTAAAGTGCATTGCACTGGAATACTGAGACACTAAAGTGCATTGCATTGGAATACTGTGACACTAAAGTGCATTGCACTGGAATACTGAGACACTAAAGTGTATTGCACTGGAATACTGAGACACTAAAGTGCATTGCACTGGAATACTGAGACACTAAAGTGTATTGCACTGGAATACTGAGACACTAAAGTGTATTGTACTGGAATACTGAGACACTAAAGTGTATTGCACTGGAATACTGAGACACTAAAGTGCATTACACTGGAATACTGAGACACTAAAGTGCATCGCACTGGAATACTGAGACACTAAAGTGCATTGCACTGGAATACTGCATGAGACACTAAAGTGCATCGTACTGACACAATTGCAAGCTCTTGAAAAAACATAAGTACATTAAAATTATATAGTTGATGCACTTAAGTGTCACGTTTTTGTGACACAGTTTATAATGTGAACGTGAAACACCTGAACGTGTTAGATTTCACCCGAGTTTACTATATAATATAAATAAATATAATAAAATATGTATAAATTATAAGTGACCCATATATAAAAAAATCTTTAAATATTAAATTGAATAAATTTGTTACCGAATTCATAAAATAAAATAGCCACCAGCAAACCAATAAATTATCTATTCAAATAAACATTAAAACCATCACTTCAAAATAAAGAAATTTTCAGTAGATAATTTCTTTATAAAATTGGTGATAAATATACGATATGCCTACGTAAATTTCAGACCTAATCTCCATATTCTAAAATAGTAAACAAAAGCCGCCAAATAAATAAATAAACCCTCATCCTTAAACTACCCCTTGTACCAATAATGGGACACTAAAAGCCTATGCTATACCTACGGGGGGAAGTTATTATGATAATTATAGTGGATTAGAGCCATTAAATAATTATCGACATTATTTCTAAATTAGTTGATTACCTTTATCTCCTTTGATATGGTTACCGTGGATTAAACAACAGAGTGCATTAATTAAATACTTTAAATAGGGAATAGAAGGCTAATAAATTAATAGTTATCTTTCAAACGAAGATATAAAATGCCGAATGACAAATTGGGGAAAAAATGAGCAAAATGCAGTATGGAAATTGCAGCCACTGCTCGATTGTTAGAACTTTAAATTAAAGAATGAGGGTAAGTTACGAGTTATAGGATGACTCCACATTTTCGATCTAATGAATATCTAATAATTGTTAATTTGTAATTACCTCAATTTTTAATTCATATCCATGATACCTGCAGGTATCATGGATATGAATTAAAGTAAAAGGTGAATAAAAATGTTACCTTTTATTTCAATACTCGTATCCATGATACCTGCATGTATCATGGATACAAATCAAATAAAAAAAGCAACATGATTCAAATAAAGAACTTTTATTAGACTAATTACTTTTTTTATCACTGCATAAAATAATATCTACGCACGTTACAGTCACGCATAAAAATTTTATTTCTTCATAAATTGTGTCATTTCCGCCCACCCCAGAAACACTATTTTTTTTATTTACCATGTGGATAAAAAAAAATAAACTGTGAAGAGTTCATAACCTCTGATTGATTGACGGTAAGTAACTAAAATGGATTTAACAGGTAAATTAAAGATTAATGAATTGAATAATGAATTGAGTAATGAAATGAATAATGAATTGAGTAATGAATTGAATAATGAATTGAGTAATGAATTGAGTAATGAATTGAGTAATGAATTGAGTAATGAAATGAATAATGAATTGAATAATGAATTGAGTAATGAATTGAGTAATGAATTGAATAATGAATTGAGTAATGAATTGAGTAATGAATCGAGTAATGAATTGAGTAATGAATTGAGTAATGAATTGAGTAATGAATTGAGTAATGAATTGAGTAATGAATTGAGTAATGAATTAAATAAAAGGTATACACCTACATATATATGTAAAAATAGTATACATAATAAATATTAAATGAGTGAGGTAATTAGTTAAAGATTTCACTGGCAATTATTCAGTTATTTATTATTTAAATTACAAAGAAAAATAAACGACAGCAATGTAATTAATTATTCAATTAAATCATTATTTATTTTAGTAGGGGTTTAACGTCTGCTTCGGAACCAAAGGCCATATCGCTAACGTCAAAAGATAATTAAGTGCAAGGGACTGGAAGAAGCAGTCAGAGAGGAAAGTGGCTCCAGGAAAAGTCACATAATCAGTGAAAATGCTCATGGATGCAGAAAAGCTACTTCGTGAAATCACTTACCAAGGAATGTGACGGAAAGGGAAAAATAAAAAATAGCTAATGATAAATAAATTCCCGTTAATAGTGAATTAAAAAATCACAGATTAATACTGTATTGAACAGTTTTAAATAAGCAAACTGTTTTAGCACTTCCTAAGTCTGGTGCATTTATATCAAGAACCTATCTAGAGAACAAAGAGCATCTATTCTATTTTATATATATAAATATGTATAATTTTTCTGCGCACTATGAATTGCATAGTCAGTCTAGGGTTTAAATTATTAATGGATATTACGCCGTTACATTGTCAATACATTAATAAGAGTATGTAGTATATAGCTACGTACTAATGCATACACACGCATTGGGAGATAATAATGCAGTGAGTCACTGAGATGAGAGTCATTCAAGATCACGGTTAAGTACACAGGGTACAGTGATGTACAGGAGTAAAGGAACACCTGTGCAGTGATGTGAAGAAACACCTGTACAGTGAAGTAAAGAAACACCTGTACAGTGAAGTAAAGAAACACCTGTACAGTGAAGTAAAGGAATACCTGTACAGTGAAGTAAAGGAATACCTGTACAGTGAAGTAAAGGAATACCTGTACAGTGAAGTAAAGGAATACCTGTACAGTGAAATAAAGGATTAAGGAACACATGTACAGTGTACAGTCATTTACAGAAGTACCATGACACCTGTCAGTCACTTACAGTAGTACCCTGACACCTGCACAGTGTACAGTCAGTTACAGTAATAGCCTCCACTTTCTTCACGTCGTTAACCATATGTTAGAGTAGTTACTAAACTACAACGCAGACCTTTTCGTTAGCGTTTATCATGCTCATAACAATGGGAAGAAAAGAGATAGAAGTGCATTGCGTACCAAACTGCACTGAAATGACAGCATGTTCTAATTCTCCCGGTAGGAATAGCATTAGGATGCAGTTGTGGTACCATTTCACTGGAGATGGTACTTTTTTGAGGGTCAACTGCTTGCATATAGATAGGTATGTGCCACAGTACCAATTTACATACGTACGGAACATATGGCGCAACGAAAACGCTATCAGCACACATAGAAATTGAAGAAAATAGCTATAATTAAATCAGTGGCAGATGTGGGTAATCATTTTATAGACAAAACATAGAGCTGAAGTTTTACAGAGTACACTTTAATTGTAGAGGAGGTAATAGAGCTAGGAATTGCCTTAGCCCAGGTCAAAGGAGGTGAAAAAAAGAGTAAAGAGTGAGTCATGGGTAGCACCTATAATAAATAGTACCTATATTAATAGTACCTATATTAATAGTACCTATATTAATAGTACCTATATTAATAGTACCTATATTAATAGTACCTATATTAATAGTACCTATATTAATAGTACCTATATTGATGGTACATATATTGATGAAAAGCAGTCATAGTTGTTGTATTGATGAATAGAGTGAGAGAAGAATTAAAGAGTGAGAGAAGAATTAAAGAGTGAGAGAAGAATTAAAGAGTGAGAGAAGAATTAAAGAGTGAGAGAAGAATTAAAGAGTGAGAGAAGAATTAAAGAGTGAGAGAAGAATTAAAGAGTGAGAGAAGAATTAAAGAGTGAGAGAAGAATTAAAGAGTGAGAGAAGAATTAAAGAGTGAGAGAAGAATTGAAGAGTGAGAGAAGAATTAAAGAGTGAGAGAAGATTAAGGAATTGAATATCTTAAGAAAAATGTATATCTATTTTATACAACTGTTATTATTATTATTATATATGTAACTAGAAAAAAAATTCAATCAACAAACAAAATCAAAATTTCAGTTTCGTACTACAATTGATATAATTTTCTTCATGCTCGTGCTTGACTAGTTTATTCATTGCGATATAAATTAATGTACATAATTTACATTGTAAAACAACTAGGTACCATCTGCTACAAAAATCAGAAGAAAAATTAAAGAAAAAATGTATTAAATGCTCATTCCTTCTATTTAAGTAACTCTTAAATCTGATGAATGAGTATATGATATAGTTAACATTGAGAGTGTGTATTCTAGATGATAGTACCCGTTAGATAATGATAGTGTGTGGTATAATGATAGCATTAATACTATGCCATCTATCACTTCAATTGTTAACAGTCAACTGATAGTAGTCTAACCATATTGAGATGTTAGTCCTATTATATATAGTAACAAGAGAGAATTTTATAGTAATACATTTTTTATAACATGAATTAATTGAAATTAAGGTAAGTTCCGAATTATCGGTCATTACTACAACTTCGGTCATATAATAAAAAACTATATAAAAATTGTTATAATTAGATAGCACTGTGGAATAATAATAATTTTTATATTGTTTTTTCTTTTATGTTCAAAGATGTAGTACTGACCGATAATTCGGAACTTACATTATAGTAAGTTTCGAGTTGGAAAAATATGTAGTTATTATTATTTAACTTATATTATTTTTAACGGGTAGGACCGTAGGCATCCATGATACCTGCTTGCATCATGGATACCAATCAAAATAAGAAATGAAATATATAATAATTATATATATTTTACATGATCGAAAATGTGAAACAGTCCAATAACTCAAAACTTACCCTAATATATTTTTAAAAAGTATAGAATTAATAGAAAATATAATAAGACTATCAAATTATTATGAGGTACTGTAAATACATAAATCAATCATTTTATTTAATAAAGTAAAGTGTCAGTAATAAACACATTGAAAATGAAGAATTATTGTAAATAAGAGTATTGAAACTATATACACACTACAAATTAAATAAACTTCGGGGAACATATGATAATTATCTATTAAATTGATTTTTTTTACCTTGCTTGTTATTTATTTTCGATAATAGTAATACATAATTAAATTACTACAAACTTAATTCAGGATTTCTTTTAAATACCAAACATTATAATTTTTTATTTTAGTAGGGGTTTAACGTCTGCTTCGGAACCAAAGGCCATATCACTGATGTCAAAAGGAAATTAAATACAAGGGACTGGAAGAAGCAGTCAGAAAGAAAAGTGGCCCCATGAACAAAGTCACTTACCACCGTCGGTGACAATGCTCATGGATGCAGAAGAGCTACTCCGTGAATGCAGTCACTTACCAAGGAATGTGACGAAACGGGACACAAGCACCGGTGGCTGCACTCACGGATGGAAGAGGAAAATGAAGAGGTGATAGTAAATGAAGCCTACGAGACTACCTAACACAAAATTTAGGACCTCGTAGTTGAAGAGCATAACCCTAGCGCTATCCTCTAAAACTGCAAGTAGCGTTTAAAAAATGATAAACATGGTAAAAATGAAAAAAGACAATCCATAATCCAAATTACAACAGTTCGGGGCCCAAGGGACGCCACCCCCCTTCTTTTCCATTCACCACAGACAGCTTCAGGATAGAGCCCCTGGGGGCCAAAACTTTATAAAATTGTGTAGCTAGCTACCGATAAAATATATGTAAAAAATACTTTAAATTAACATTATTCCTATAAATCATGGAATTAGGTTCAAAAGAGTTATAGATTTATATTAAATAAAATAAAAAATATTACACTAAACAAAATAAACATGTTATATTAAATAAAGTAAACATATCATATTAAATTATGTAGACCTAGACACATTATAGCTATACTAAATAAAGTTGGCACATACTAAATAAAGTAATACTTTATAAATCTAACATTTAAACACAGTACCTTTTCCTTTTCTATATAATATCTATTCCATGGCCCAGAGCGGTGAAAGCCCGCGTCACAACATCAGCAAAGCCCGCAGGTTTATCCGAAGGTGACACAATGCCCGCTACAGCCTAGACCTACCCATAGTGATAGCAAAGGAAAAATTATTAATAAACTCTCGGCAATGAACTACCAATATTAAAAAATGTTACATTATTGGCGACATTAAAAAAACATAGATTTTTTTTTAAATTTAAAAAAAAAATAGGAAACACTTTTTTAATTCCAGAAAATAAATTTTGAAATTAAAAATAAATATAATATACATTTTCATCCTTACGTTATTTTTTTGATATTGCTATACAACAGATAATTTCAGTAGCTACAGAAAAAATGTGACAAATAAATTTAATAGAAAAAAAAGAGTTAATAGCCACAGAATAATAGAATATATCTTTTAATAAACATATATAATTACTGATAAAAAGAATCACTTGCGAAATATTAAATTATGTTGAATACGAACGAATTGCCAATCAAAAAAATCCAAGGTCAATTTTCACAATAATTCAAGATTAATTTCATAGATTTTTTGAGGGTAAGTTACGAATTATCGGACAGTTTCACATCTTCAATCATGTAAGAAAAATTATAAATCAATTATTGATTAACATCAATCTTAATTGGTATCCATGATACCAGCAGGTATCATGGATACCAATTAAAATAAAACTAAAATACTAAATAATTTTTCTTATATGACCGAAGATGTGAAACTGACCGATAATTCGTAACTTGCACTATAAAGTTTTACGTGATCATTTATTTTGTTAACAGGTAAAACGATTTTGAACGGTAATATAATATTTACCCCCCTACCATAGAATATAGCTAGGGTAAGTAACGAATTATCGGTCAGTACTACATCTTCGGTCATATAAGGAAAAACAATATAAAAATTATTATTATTACACAGTGCTATCTAATAATTTTTATATTGTTTTTTCTTATATGACCGAAGATGTAGTACTGACCAATAATTCATAATTTACCCTACATGCTAAATCTATGTACTTATACATACAATATTTTATTAAAATATCAAGTAAAATTTAGCTACATTACCTATTATTTTGATTAGCTATAATTAAATAGCATGGAGAAAAAATAATTATATAGCTTGGTACCAATCTTATACAAAATAAATCAATTTACTACTACAAATTATAGTAAGAATAAAAGGTCAAATTATTGCATAAAAACAAATTTCTGAGATATAATAATATCTATTTCAATGTATTATTTCTAGCTTAAAATAACATAAGAGTTTTTAAATTGAATATTTATAAAGATACTGAAAAAAAAAATCAGTATAGATGGACCTGACATGAAAAAATAGAAATTTGTGCGGACGTGTGGGTAACTTTTTTCTCTTTAACCAAAGAAAAATAGAATTTAAAAAATTAAAGTTAATGTAGATTTCTAATTTATGCCTAATTTAAATTTAAATGTATTACTAGGGTATATTCTGAGTTATCGGACAGTTTCACATTTTCGATCATATAAACAAAAAAACATAAATTTAACTATTAATTTAAATATTAAAATAACTATTATATTTATCTTACATGATCGAAAATGTGGTAGTGTTCGATAACTCGTAACACACCCCAATTATGACACACGAGGCAGTGAAAGTTTTGTTTCTCAATAAGAGTTAATTAAGGTAACTATTTCACATAGTTAAGTTTAACCACATCCTCGTAAATAAAGAGATAGCAGCTGTTAACAAGATAAAGGGATAAAGGAGGGGTTAAACATATTAGATAGTGCCAACAGTAATTTAGTCCTATTTACTATTTAACTGGCTAGGGTAAGTACCGAATTATCGGACAGTTTCACATTTTCGGACATGTAAGAAAGAAATATTTAACTTATCATGGATACTAATTAAAATTAAAGCTAAATAATTATTATTATGATTTTTTGTTATAGCTACCTATGTCCGAAGATGTGGAACTGTCCAATAATTCGGTACTTACCCTATCTAGTTAAAAATTTAAACCCTATAGTTAATTTATCCAAAATAAACAGACTCTTAGAGTATTTTTTTTAATTTAAATTGATTATTTTAATTTTTTTTTTTCTGTTTTTGTAGAAAAACACTTTGTACCGGTATATATCTGCGAACGATAATAGAGTATTTACCCTAGTTAGTAACAATAAAAAAATTTATTTGGTAAATAAAAGGTAAATATTTATTTAAATAAATTCTTTACAAATAACGGGTTAATAATTTTAAACATGCCTAATTTTAATTGTAATTACTTAGGGATGAAAAAAATTATTGGAAGAATACTTGCCTTTAAAAAAAAGCGTAAATATACACCACATTCAAAAATCTGGAAATCTGTTGAGGGTCAAATTTCTAATGGAAGAAAAGAAAATTAAAAATGTTAATAGGTAATTTTTGATGGAGTCACGAATTAACATTAGAAACAGATGGTAGCTATTGAGGAAATTACAGGCTAATTTGAACACATTAAATTAAATACTTAACTAGGTAATTCATATAGTTAGTTAACTACCTAACTAGGTAATTGATATAGTTAGTTAACTACTTAATTAGGTAGATAGTTAACTACCTACCTATGTAGCTATTTCTTATTATGAACTGCCTAACTAGGTAGCTATTCTTTGTCGACTAGCAAATTAATTAACTAACTAGGTAACTCATATAACTAGTTAACTACATAATTAGGTAATTCTTATAGTTAAATACCTATCTAGGTATTTTATTATAGTTAACTACCTACCTAACTAAGTATTTTTAATAGTTAACTACCAAACTAGGTACCTACTAATAATTCTTATAGTTAGCTACCTAACTAGTTAGGATAGTATAGGTGCTTCAAATTAAAATATTTTTTTTGTAAAAAAAAGAATTCTGTAAGGATATTTATCAAAATGAAAATACAAACCTATCTCGAAATAAATAAAATAACAACCGAGGCCTGTGTTGAATACCGCAGCTGCATATGAAATTAGAAAACCTATACCTTATAAGTAACATTATTAAATTTTCAACCAAGAACTGTTCATCCATCAAAAGAACGTGAGACATTTAGAAGCTATAGCTATAATGTCTTCAGTATAAAAGACACTTATAAGCTACAGCTATGATTTCATAGGTAATTCCTATATTATAAAATAATTTTAAGCTATATAATACCATTAGGTAGTATAATACCTTTAGAATTATTTTCGGTATAAAAGACATTTATAATCTGTACAATACCATTATTAGCTATAAAAGACATTTATAAGCTACATAATATCTTTAGTATATTATTAAAGACATCAATAAGCTATAAAACACCTTAGTATAATAATATTAGATACATTAATAAGCTATAGGTAGTATACCTTAGTATAATAAATAATATTAAAGACATTTATAAGCTATATAATACCTTTGGTATAATATTAAAGACATTAATAAGCTATAGTATACCTTAGCATAATAATATTAAAGACATTAATAAGCTTTATAATACCTCAGTACAATAATATTAACGACATTAATAACCTATAGCTAATAGCTACCTTTAATATTAAAGTACGAACATCCAGATGGTTTCTCAACTGAAATTACCTGTCGCCGCAGCAGTTGAAATTTGAAAAAGAAACATACCTACCTAGGCACAAATTTATTGAAGAGATACAACCATAAAAAATATTTTATTGACGACCACGTAACCTACCTAGATTCTAGATTTAGAAAAAAAATTAGGTAGTTCATGGAGAATAGAGAGATATACATAGCTAGTTAAATATCTAGTAACTAGTTATAGGAGTGAAGTAGCATGTATTTATCTTTAAAAAAATCTATTACTAGGTAGTTACATTATTAGCCTACAGTTTGCTTATGACACTAGGTAGGCATAGACTTTTAGTATCCCTAAGAAACTGAACGGAAAAAAAAGTTAGGTAATTTTACTCACCTTAAATTTTTATCCAGATTCAAAGTCAGTAGATCAGACTAAAAATAATACATAGTTTGCATACTCAGTTAAGGAAATTCCATAGGAATAATATAAGATACATTTAATCACTTTATATAATAAAATCCAAGTGAACGTTTATCATCAATTCTATTTGATAATGTGCAGAGCGCATTGGGTCACATCCACACGTAACAAACGTTCAACTGACACTGAAAAGTTAAATGTCTGGCAGAGTGGCAGCCAATGATGCAACTTTGACCTCCACAGATGCCAAAGTAGCAACCTAATTATGCAAATTATTCATATTTTTACGATTAATTTATTTGGTATAAATATATTTGAGATGAGAAGCTAGATATGAATTACATATATAGATTTCATTTTTTTATTTTTGTGCAGTCCTTTGGCGAATGACGTTTCTGTTGTGACCTCTTGGAGTCAATAGCTACTTGCAGGTCAACAGTAAAGCATAGGTACATATCTATCTAATGCGTTGCTTATCTCTTAACTATCACTAAAGCAATTCACTCAAGATGTTCATTTGTTTCATTTGAAATACTGAAGGTAAATACAGTTCAGTATAATTATATTTTAAACCGGTTTAAGGTGCATGCCCATTTTGAACAGTACTATATGCTGTTCACTCCTTGCTGTAGAGTTTACTTTACAAATAAGGTCAAGAACGCTGGTGAGCAACCGATGTCAGTAGTTATATATGTTCTACCTACACCTTAACGTACAGCTCCCTTCTTTAATTTATTGCACGCCTTATAATGTACTCAAACGTTCAAAGTATATAACTCGCTTTAATTAGTTTTTCCTTGAAAGGGTTTAACCATAACTAGCTACTTACTTGTTCAGTTGTTGTTTAATCAAACTAGCTCATAAGTTTAATTTACCCTAATTCTAAGAATAAACACTGTCAAGTAGTAATGTATTTTCTATTAATTATTCATTAGGGCTACTTTAACACATTTTATTACTTATATATCGTTTTACATGTTTATATTGTTTTGTATACGTAAATTGCTCTATTCAGTTAAATTTCCTTTTAGTAACATTACAGAGGAATTGATTCAATCTAAATGATTCAATTAAACTAAGCTTGTAAATTAATATTTCAATTTGACTAGGTAGTTGAGTCTTTGCACACCTAACTAGTCGATTACTTTAAGTAGGTACTTAGGAGCCTAGTTGATTGGTCATAATACCTTAATTGTTTAGATTGTTACCTAGGTACTCGATTGGTTAGGTACGCTTCTCTGTATTAGGCAGGCTTAACTTTACATCAATGTTAGAATCAGAAGAATGTCAGATTAGAGAGCTGATGTTTTATAAGCTTCTAATTTGCATATAAGGCCTCAATATGTCTGAGTTTAATGAAGATTGAACCGTTTTCTATGCTAATTGAATGATTCAAAGAAACAGTTATAGATCAAGATTAGGGAGCTAGGTACCTAGTTTGCAAACTTTGCATAGGTGTAGGTAGGTAAAGATTAGAGTTTTTATCTTATAATCAGTAGGTATCATTAATTGAGGTAATTATGCATAATTAAGCAACCTACTAAGATAATTTAATTCAACTAGCTAACAAGAACAATATTTGCATTTTACTTTATTTTAAAGATTTGAGCTAGGGTTCTTTTAGTTCAAGATAGAATAATAATATTAACTCCGGAATTATTAATGATAATAAAACATTTCAATAAAGAAAATGGGTTGGGTACTTCTTTATTCATCCTCCCCTTACTTTAATATATCATTATGTATAGAATTATTTATAGAATATATGCCAATATGGGTGTTGAACACCAATTCTTTAAATTCATACGTCACACTAGATGGGTCCATGAACAGGATAAAATTACCATAGGGTAAGTTACGAATTATCGGACAGTTCCACAATTTCGATCATATAAGAAAAAATATATATACTCAACATGTAGGTGTCATGAATACCAATTGAAATACCGAGTTAAAATGTGAATTTTTTTAGATGACCGAAAATGTGGAACTGTTCGATAACTCGGAACTTAGCCTACTTTGCTACCATGAATTATTGGTAAGAATTGTAGGTACAGCTAACATTATACATTCAATGAGTTCATCAACATTTAATAGTGGTCCTAGTTGACAGCAATATAATAATTATATTCAGTTTTGTAGGGGAAGTTATGAATTATCGGACAGTTCCACATATTCGGTCATATAAGAAAAAACTTATATGACCGAAGATGTAGTACTGACCGATAATTCGTAACTTCCTCTAGTATTTTTCTAATGAAATCAACTTACATCATTTTGTTTAAATTACAATGTTAAAATATAGGTAATAATTATTATTTATTTGATAACATACTTCTTCAATTAATAGATTAATTATTAAACATAGAAAACTTTTATAAATATTACATTTTATGATATTCAAATGCATACCTAATAACAATAATAATAAAAAAAAGATAATACCAACCGGGCTGATAACAAATTATTTCATATAAATTTTGTACACTACATATATCTAAATAATCAATAAATTCATGTCGGGTAAGTTACGAAATATCGGTCAGTTTCACATCTTCGGTCATATAAGAAGAAAAAACTATATAATAAAAATAAAAATTAAATAATCATTATTATATCATTTTTTCTTATATGACCGAAGATGTGAAACTGACCAGTAATTCGTAACAGTATAAACTCCATTTTAAATAAATTTTAATCTGTTCTAATTTATAATGGTTTTCTTAATGGTATATAAAAGTATGTGTATTGAATTGATAACTATTTATACAGATTAGGTTCTTTCACATAGAGTAAAATCCTTCCAAACGCAATATGGTCCATCATCTAAAAAGAAGTATGAAATTAATATAATTTCCTCTCTTTAGATGAATTTTAACTAGGGTAAGATCTTAATTATCGGTCAGTTCCACATTTTCGGACGCGTAAGAAAAAACGATATAATGATATTTATTTAATTTTTATTATATATCGTTTTTTCTTACGTGTCCGAAAATGTGGAATTGACCGATAATTAAGATCGTATCCCACCTTATAAGAAAAGCACACAATTAATTTGTATAGCTTTTTAAAAAAGTGAAAAAATAAATATTTGAAAGTTCAAAACGTAGGTAGGTAACCTCAACCAAAAAATAATACACAGTTTAGCCTTCATTTGTTATACATGCATCAAATATAATTTAGTTATAATAAACTTATAATGATTAACAATGATAAACAAAGGACAAGGTCCAATTTGATATTACAATATTCTTATATTTTTCAGTAGTTATTCACAAAATTTAGTTTAAGTTGATGATGACGTCATGAAGCAACAGCCAATCAGATGGCCGGATTTACTCCATCATTACTGACATCACATTCTAGAAGAAATTTTCTTTTTCTTTGTTTTTAATATACCTGTAACCAATTACTTAAAAAATACTGAATAACTGTAGAAAAAATGACGTTTCAACTGCACTAAAATATATATTTTGAATAAAAATATTACATGTGAAAAGTATGTAGGGTATGCTCCGAGTTGTCGGACGGTTTCACATTTTCGTTCATGCAAAGAAAAAAAAATTATAATTTAACTATTTAATTCGTATCCATGTTGATACCAATTTAAAGTTATATAATAATTATTATATACTTTTTCTTACATGATCGAAAATGTAGAACTTTCCGATAACTAGGAATTCACCCCATAATGTTATTATGCATTTGTCTGCGATACATATATACTGTACACATGGGAAATAATTCTCATTATACCTACAGGCTTATTTACAATGGGTTAATATTTATAATAAGTAGGTTTGTGACAATATGCTTTTAAAATCATAGATCCTGAAAATATTATAGACGGAGAGAATTAAACAGTATTGAATGGTTCTACACCAGCGGTATACAGCATTCGATACCATTTCATTTCGTCAATGATTTTGAAAGCATATTGTCTCAACCCTACTGTAATGAGGTTGACCAGTTATTTATTATCAGATCCTATATATTGGTTGCATGAATTACAATATCCATATTGGTGGGTTTGGTATAGTAGTAACGGGCTTAACAGGAACGTTTTTAACTCTATTGTCATGCAGCAATATAGGGTAAATTACGAATTGTCGGTCAGTTTCAAATCTTCGGTCATAATATCGTTTTTTCTTATATGACCGAAGATGTGAAACTGACCGATAATGCGAAGTTTAGCCTAGTCCTAATTGAAATATTCGAATAAAAGTGAATTTCAAACTGTTGCTAAATATTAGCATCATCTCTTCACTTGCACTCAGCAAGAGCACTTCTTATTTATAATTTAAATTATTATACTTAATGAAAGTGCTGAGGTTAACAGAATTATTAGCAGGGTTGTTTGTACTAAAAATATGGGTCAGGTGAATTTAAACGGAAACAGGGTGATGACTTGTGGTTTGAAATATGAATATTGTTAGGGTGTTTACTCAATTACCGGATGGTATTCATTTAAAAAAGACTGATACCAACGATCGTGTAATTAAATTCAAAATGTGGATAAATTATTAATGTTTCATTAGTATTCTTTCACATTATTGTGCCATGGCGGATGTTATTGGATAATTCACGCGAAAAAAATAGTAAACCAAGAAGAATTAAAAGAATGCAAGAGCGGGCAAAATACGGTTCCTAACTTGTAAAACGTATTCCAACCCAGACTGCAGAATATGGGAGATTTTTACAATTATCTTTGCCGATAATTCTAATTATTTTCTATACATTTAAAATGTTTTTAATCGAAAGAAAATTTAAAGGATTTTTTCTTTGAGAATTCTTCACCCGTTCCTGAAATGTGGGCCCAAATATTTTTTTCAGTTGTTTAATTAGAAGTGTTCAGTAATTGGTAATACTTGTATTGCGGAATGAAGAGGTATGTTAAAATTGTTAATGCATCTGTCCAATGTTGGCACAATTTCAATCCAATGTTAAATGCAACCTGCGGACTAGCACATCAAGCTAATCCAAGAGAAGTGTTGAAGAAATTACGTCTACATGATGAAGATTAGGTAACATTGTACACCGATGGATGAATATGTACATGGAGAGAAATAGACCAAATAGTACCAACTAAACTAAAGAAGTACCAATAGTAGTGATATGTACAAAAAGTAGTTTCTATTAATTATGTGTGCTTCAACTTAGAGACTATAGGAATATATAATACATATATAAAATTCAGTCACTTTAATCATATATATTTATATATGCCTTTGACTAAACTATAAGAAACTTATTACACATAATATATATATGTGAGAAGGCAAAGTTCATTGAAATAAAAATATCTAGTCACTAGAATTATTCAGTTCCTTACACGCTATCATACACGAATATATAGTAACATTATCTAAATACACATTAGGTATTTGCAACAACTTATAACAATATAAAACAATGGACCGTATGAGAGGAAATTCAATGCCATGCGTTCAAGAAACTGATAAAAACCTCATGCAACAGCTAAACAAAATCCAAATGATATGTTCAAAATAATACTTATTCCTTCAGATAAAATACAGTCTCTAGTAGTAGAATATAGAGTGTACCCTTCAACCAGTCGATAAAATAATAGCTTCATATCACAGTTATATAGAAAATATAAACCACACATAATAAACTAGAGTGAGTGAGGACAAACAGATTTTTATTGTACTCCTTTAAGCTAACTATTTACATTGGTGGATACTACTACAGGTGCCTACCAGACAGACATTTCAGTTCTAGTTACCAATATTATGGTAACTTGTTTTCAGTGATACTCATACGCTTAACAAGTGTGTATTGACGGCTGTATAAAAAATACTGAAAATAACGATGTTCATTAACAATTCTTTTGGCAATCATTCTTTCATGTCCATAGACCGTTTGAGCGTTCTGTTTCTTTGCAAAACATAAGAAAATTCTCTAAATAAATATGGTATTCGAAAGACATAACTTTTCTATTCAAACCATCACACATTTCTCTCCATCATCTCATAAAATATTCTGTTCTCGACAGTGCTACAACATTCCAATTAAAATTACATTACAGAAAAGGCAGTTTGGATCTAGAGGATAAAATATTTCTTAGGAGCATGTCTTCATAAATCTTTCATGGAGTCCCAACTAGGTAGGATCTTCGATCAGCTACTCCGGGCACATCTTAAAGCCAGTTCCAAGTAGTTAGGTATTTTGATCACTGTTATTATCCAAGATTCCATCATAGATATCCTTTATGGCTTTCCTTCTCACTGCAGTGGTGGCTCACTTCTGACATCACTCTTCAGCTTCACCATCTCCTTAGCCACCTCGTCATTGGTTCTCTGGCTGAGTATTCTCAAGATTGTCCATCCAGTCTCGTCCATGTGACATCTCTTGCCCAGAGTTAACCAAGGAGTGCAGGAGCCCTGAAGCAACATAGAGTAATTAGTAAAGGATTCAACTTCTGCTTAAAATCAAAGCTGTATTGCAAACGTCAAAAATAATCATATAAAAGGAACTTCAAGTGGTTTCGTGAAGGGTCCAACTCGTTGCCGAACAATTGGCAACGAATCGTCCGGGGACGAATTGTTTGTCCTGGCGGCGAATTGTCCTAGGATCTTCGTGAACATGACTAGGCTAAATGCATAATTAAATAATTAAACAATTCATGACATTTAGCTTATAACTAATTCTACTGACCTGCTCCAAAATGTCTCTCAACTGCAGCACCGCTACTCCCACCAATCTGTCATCTCTGGCGAAGCAGTAGTCTTTCACTGAGACGTGAAGCTCGTAACTCTCAGGTCCTTCGTCACCTCCTATCAGACTGTAAGAGAAAATAGGTTTTAGACATTCTCTAGCACATCATCGGACACATCATCATGTACATAACGAGTTTTTATAGAACTTAAATGGATAGAAACGATGAATTCCCTAGAAACAACTCGCATTGATTTCAATTGAAATTTCATACTATACAGTCGGTCATCATATTTATTGTAGAATATCAATATAATATAATAGTCATCAATATTATCAAAGGGAGACATTTTTGACATTGATTACCAATGAATTTGGTTAAATTTATCAAACTCACAACTGGACAGTCTCGTTGAACTTCGGACTCCAGGCATTTGACTTGGACTTAGTTGTGAACTTTCTCTTTTTATCGGAGAGGTAAGGTCCTATCAGATGCACCTCTACGAAGGGTTTGAACATTCCACCGGCGGTTGTTCGCCATTTCAGATCATTGGCAGCCACAACTGAAAAGAAGTAATTTTTACAAAGTCATGTAAAGCTTCAAAATATAATTAAACAGAGATTTAATGTGCCAAATATGTAATGGTTCAAAAATATATTCTAAATTATATCTAAATAATAATCTAAATTATATCTAATACATTGGGTAAATACACAATAGCCATCCACAATAGTTGCATAGTAGCTGACAGCTAGTTACAAAAAGATGGTCATTGTTCAATAGGAAAGATCCTTCCTAACCCCTTCCTATTGAGACTTTCACAGTAGACACATTTTCGTAGAACATTAATTCAAATTATAAAATACAAAAATAGAATTCATCAAGCAAAATCCCATCAATTTCTAACCCTTGATGTTGATCCTCTGTTCACCAGTGCCAGGATGAGTATAGAGGTCCACATTGATGCTAATCTCTCCAACACTTCCTTCGTCTGTAGAACCTGAGGGAACGGAATAAAGAACTAGAAACTAGTAGATGGAGGTTTTTTCTTCTCCGTACACAAGTAGGGTTTTTTCAGTCTTTCCACCAGATTTTTTTGTTAAGCTCCTCCTACTTTTTCCATGAAAATATAAGAAAAAAACTATATAGTAATTATTTATTTTAGTTGGTATCCATGATACCTGCAGGTATCATAGATACCAACTAAAATAAATAATATTTATATCGTTTTTTCTTATATTCTCGTGGAAAAAGTAGGAGGAGCTTAGCAAAAAGTCAGGTGGAAAGTCTGAAAAAAACCCTACTTGTGTTACGGTCCGTTACGAATTCCAATATGTATATATTTCTCAGAAGCATTTTGAATACTCGAGCGATACGTAATGTTTACTTTTCAAAAAGTTTCATTCAGTTAATAGTGCATGCATGCGGCAAGCAAATTGCAATTTGTAAAAATGAATGGAGAAACCAAGATTGCATGAACCAACATATCCTTGTAATGTTCGGATAAAAATTATATTATCGAATCCAATTTTATTATTTGGACGTCAGATTTTGAAGAATAAACCATGAGAAACTGGAAGAAAAATGGTTACTTTCAAGAATAAAAAAATGATAACCAGACTATTAACCAAAGCGATCAGAACAAGAAAAAGGCGGCAAATTTTATTTGAAAACTGCAGTTGGCCAAGCGATGTAAAATTTTAACATTGTCTTCATTTGCAGCTATTAGTCTTATTTAAACCTTATAAATAGAATATTTTATGGATATACATATATTATATATGTAGTGAAATGATGTTTCAACTTGAGCCGGTTAATTTCAAAGAAAAACATATTAGTCTATAAATTTTCATTCGATATTATAAATTAATTTACATGCTGTATGTTTTCTATGAAAATTATTGACATTTCAAAATTAGTGAATTTCAGAACAACATGCACATAATGCTGAATAAGTTCCTTAATAATAATTTTAAGGGGAGCATGAAATGCAGGGGATAAAAGTGTCAGTAGCTATTTCCATACGCAACCTTAAATCATCTATCAAATCTAGAAAGATTTCTCTATAGTTCGGATCTAATCTAGTGGTATCTATTAGAAGAAAACTAAATTTGTATTATGCATCATATGTATGTAGAATGATGGATGCATCAACGGGAAACCAGCTATTCGTCTGAATCTATTGGGCAAGCGATGAAAATGCTGGGAGATAAAAAGAAGACCTAGGTTGTAGACCCACAGTCATATGAATTGAGAAAGTTAGATCAGGAATCAATTCCTAGTTCATTCAGCGTGAATGGCAATTTAATATTCTGGTTTAAAATAATACCTAATATTCAATTCGTAAACATTGTTTGAAAATAGTTATGGAACATTTTAGTAGATAGATAACAGATGTGAGTTTGCTATTGGTTGATAGGAAATATCTGTTTGTTATTGGTTAAACGTACTTGTTTACTATTGGCCAAACGATAGTGGTTTACCATTGGCAGATATGCAATAGGCTCCTCCCACTTGTTTATATCCCAGCCAATATCCGGAAACCTGACCTAACTTTCTTATTCTTAGACATTTGGTGGACCTTTGAACCAAGTTGCCGGCTGTTACCTCTGGTATCACTTCTTGAGAGGGTATTTTGCCTATCAGACTGACTGAGTTTTCTTTGAATGGGCGGGTCATCATCTGGATCACCACCATCACTCTGAACCGACTCCTGCTTTTTAGGCGCTTTTCGGGGGAATTTGTCTTCGTTCACAGGAACTTGGGATTCGAATTCGAAATACGAGACGAATTTATATAAAGTAATGATGATGGTTTTTACTATTTGAGAAAATGTTGATAAGTTGAGCGTATGATTGATTCCATAAGAACACCAATTTGGGCTTTGTGATTATGAAAATGAGTTTCATAATAAAATAGACAACAAATATGCTGAATTTCGAATGAAATGACAGTAATGTATTATATAGCCTTTGATTATTAGTTAATACATCAAAACCTTTCGGTTAAATGACAGCCATGCAATATATTACATTCGAGAGTAAGGAGAAATAGAGAAAAGAAATCATTGTAGAGTTTCAAAGATTGTGCTGTACAGTTCTATTCGATGGTGCTGAAGGATAATTATTTAATATTTATTTTCATATTACCGAATTAACTAATCAATACACAGTATTAACTATTACTTATACAGTGAAATAATAATGAGGAGCTTTGTTTTTTCTTAACCAGTGCGAATTTTTCAAATATATCAAATTCCCTGAATTTACAATTGTTTCGTAAACAATTTTTATATTTAGTACCTTCTTTAAAGAGAACGATTATGAATAGAAAAAGCTCAATTCATACTGTAAAGCTCCAAAAACTTTATTTATATCTTCAGTATGTTTCATATTCCATCTTTTAATTCTCTTTTTTACTTTCCATCAACTATTTAGTTCTAAAATATATTTTCCTTCTATCTACTAAGTGGATTCCATCTAGCCACACAGTTCGAATTAGTTTCTTCAACAGCCTATTATTACCAGAAAGCATACCTTGACAAGTCTGGGTGTTGACGAAGGTCTTGATGAGGGTGTCCGTGGTTTGGGTGTACAGGGACAGAGCATAGTTCAAACTCTTCAACTCGGGACTCTTGTCCAAGAAGGCGTTCTTGAGACCCTTTCCGCTGCAGTGGAAGTACTGTTTGATGGTTTCCAGGGCACACTCCAGTACTGCACACTGCTTGGGTGTCAGGTTACGCTCGAAGTCTTTGGAGATGTCCTGCAACGGATGAAATTTTTTAGTTCTGTTGAAGATCTTTCAAAAATTTTGGTCTCAGCATATTGCAAATATTTTTCAAATAATTTGGTTTATGGCAATAGTAGGGATAGAAAAAAATATAAATCACTGTTCATGGATAAAAAGTAAAAATATTTACACAACTAAAAAGTAATAAATGGAACAAAATAAAACAATCATAATGAAATAATAAGAAATATACAAAGTATAGAAAATAAAAATAAGCTTTATTAAATCAACTGAAACAAGAAAAAAATATCAAACATAAGGAAAACATAAGGAAAAGAAATGAATTGAACTGAAGGGAACCCTCGAGTTACTAATCTGCTAACCATGATGTTAGACATTGCATTCTTGACATCCTTTCCTCCCAGTCTATTCTTCAGAATATTAGGCATGTCTTCTATCTTGGCATTGGCTGCTATGTTCTTGGCATTGTCTGTCAGGTTCTTCAGCATCATCTGTGGTGAGTCGTGTGAAACCGTAAGGCGAGTGGTGAGCCGTATAGCGTGTGTGAAACCATATGACGAGTGGGGCATCGTAAAGCGGGTTATGAACCGTGTGGAGAGTAGTGAACCGTGTGGTTAATGGTCAGCCGTGTGGTTAGTGGTGAAGAGGAGGGTACAGATGAGGTTGAAGATCATATCGAAGAAATATTTATCCATTGCAGCATGTGAGAATTTGA
This sequence comes from Caprella mutica, assembly GCA_947561585.1. Lineage (NCBI taxonomy): Eukaryota > Metazoa > Arthropoda > Malacostraca > Amphipoda > Caprellidae > Caprella > Caprella mutica. The sequence goes on along the minus strand of CANNZV010001856.1, from coordinate 188,303 downwards.
AAAAATTTCTTATGAGTAATCACACATTTAAGGATTATTTCAAGTATAATTTAAATAACTATAGTGACACACGAAAAAGAAATTAGTAGGTAGATAAACATTATCAATACTTTATTGTAACTTCTATTCATTAATTAAACATCCTCCTATTTGTTATAACAAAGTTAACTTACCGCCTTGTCTGTCATAGGGGGAAGGACCACCACCTTTTCCATTGTGGTGATGGTTATCTTCCACAACTCCTTCAGCAGTCGCTTGAAGATGGTCTTCTCGCAGTTCTGATCGTACATCGAGAGGCAATCACCTAAGAATGGAGGGAGGAATTTAGACAGAGTACTGATGAAGAAAATAACAGAGAATTTGGAATTAGATTTAGTAATGTAAACTTAAAATACTGAAAAACACATTTCTGCCACTTGTAAAGGTTAAAACGTACTCATTTTCTGAATGGCCTTGCAAGTTATATAATATCTTTAGGAGAGATACCTAGTGACATAGTTTATCCATCTAGTTTACCGTCCGTTCCCAGTTCCTACATAGTTAAGAAGTATCATTAGGAAGGACTCTAATTGACTAACTTTATCCATCTATTTACTCTCCGCACCTAGTTCCTGAGGTACCAAGCTAGTTCTGATAAATCTTTAAGAGCTACCTAGTTGATAAATTACCTAGTAGGTCCATGAGAGGCTCCACCACATCGTCAGCCTCTGTGATAATAGCATTTCTCTGAGAGGGCTGCACTTGTCCGGTACCTTTAATGGCCACCAGCTTGTCACCCATTTCTTTCACCTTCACTGCTATCTTATTCTCCAAACTGTAAGAAAGAAACGGTTAGTTTATTCATAGACAGTTAATATTTTTGTAGGAAGAACGAAACAATATTATACCAATGTGTAAACCTTTACCGTTATATGCGAGTTTGAATTTTATGTTCGACAAAAAAAGGAACTGATATATCAATAATATTGGTGATTAATTGTATGTATATCTGAATTATAATGTATATGTATACTATGTGTACACAACTATCTTACCATATTCTAAAGAACAATTACTACTCTTTATTCAATAACTTCTATCACATCACGACCATACAATTATTTTCCTATAACTGCTAAGCTAGTATAAACATTTTCTTTTGTAACTAGTTACCTCTTGCCGAAGACCTGGGCCAGATCTTCGATAACATTATTGAGTTGCGTCTGCAAATCGTTAAGAATGTTAGCGACATCCTCTTCCAGACTCTTTCCCCCCATCATCTGGTACATCTTCTGCAGCTCTACTCGCATTTGCTGAATGTTGTTCATCAGGATACATGCCTGCAACGAAGAAGAATTTCAAAGAATATTCACAAGGAAGTTCAACTAATGCTTAGAAAGAGAATCTCAATTTTCAGAGGATGTTTAAAATAGAGTAAATATCCAGTGAACAGACAACAAGAATACTAAGATATTTTTTCATCCCACCTTTTAAATTTTTAACTACATCAGGGTACACAAACCTTCTTATCATCCGTGACGTAGTTAGGGAATTCTTTCTTGGTAATCTCAGCATAGGCATTGAGTACCTTGACGATAGTCTTGGCAAACCTCTTCATGAATCTCTTCCAGATCTCTGGGTCTGGACACTCCAGTTTACTGACAACACTGAAGCACTGTGTCAATTGAGTGAACACATCCACAACGGAGTTGGAGAATATGGAGTGCTCGGAGCTTGGAGGGAACTGAGGGAGAGATGATGGTTAGTGTCAATTTTATATCATAATTTTATATAATCCAAGAGAGATGTATTGTTTGATGATTATTATTATTTTCTGGTTTTAAAAGTTGTTCCTCTCCTCAACTAGGTGATTTAAAGAAACAGGAAATGAAGAAGGCTTCGTAGAAGAGGGGACAGTGGAATTACGCTTTATGCACTAGGTCGACTACTCGGCCATCACAGGTAACCGTGTCAACCCAGCGCATGGATGGCAAGAATAGACACCCATGAATAAGAGACCTACACAGTCAGTCTGCTTACCCACGGATAAGAGACCTACACAGTCAGTCTGCTTACCCATGGATAAGAGACCTACACAGTCGGTCTGCTTACCCATGGATAAGAGACCTACACAATCAGTCTGCTTACCCATGGATAAGAGACCTACACAGTCAGTCTGCTTATCCATGGATAAGAGACCTACACAGTCGGTCTGCTTACCCATGGATAAGAGACCTACACAATCAGTCTGCTTACCCATGGATAAGAGACCTACACAGTCGGTCTGCTTACCCATGGATAAGAGACCTACACAGTCAGTCTGCTTACCCATGGATAAGAGACCTACACAGTCAGTCTGCTTACCCATGGATAAGAGACCTACACAGTCGGTCTGCTTACCCATGGATAAGAGACCTACACAATCAGTCTGCTTACCCATGGATAAGAGACCTACACAGTCAGTCTGCTTACCCATGAATAAGAGACCTACACAGTCAGTCTGCTTACCCATGGATAGGAGACCTACACAGTCGGTCTGCTTACCCATGGATAAGAGACCTACACAATCAGTCTGCTTACCCATGGATAAGAGACCTACACAGTCAGTCTGCTTATCCATGGATAAGAGACCTACACAGTCGGTCTGCTTACCCATGGATAAGAGACCTACACAGTCAGTCTGCTTATCCATGGATAAGAGACCTACACAGTCAGTCTGCTTACCCATGAATAAGAGACCTACACAGTCGGTCTGCTTACCCATGGATAAGAGACCTACACAATCAGTCTGCTTACCCATGGATAAGAGACCTACACAGTCAGTCTTCTTACCCATGGATAAGAGACCTACACAGTCAGTCTGCTTACCCATGGATAAGAGACCTACACAATCAGTCTTCTTACCCATGGATAAGAGACCTACACAGTCAGTCTTCTTACCCATGGATAAGAGACCTACACAGTCAGTCTTCTTACCCATGGATAAGAGACCTACACAGTCAGTCTGCTTACCCATGGATAAGAGACCTACACAATCAGTCTTCTTACCCATGGATAAGAGACCTACACAGTCAGTCTTCTTACCCATGGATAAGAGACCTACACAGTCAGTCTTCTTACCCATGGATAAGAGACCTACACAGTCAGTCTGCTTACCCATGGATAGGAGACCTACACAGTCAGTCTGCTTACCCATGGATAAGAGACCTACACAGTCAGTCTGCTTACCCATGGATAGGAGACCTACACAGTCAGTCTTCTTACCCATGGATAAGAGACATACAGAGTCAGTCTGCTTACCCATGGATAAGAGACCTACACAGTCAGTCTGCTTACCCATGGATAGGAGACCTACACAGTCAGTCTTCTTACCCATGGATAAGAGACCTACACAGTCAGTCTTCTTACCCATGGATAAGAGAACTACAGAGTCAGTCTGCTTACCCATGGATAAGAGACCTACACAGTCAGTCTGCTTACCCAAGACTATAGCAAGGCAGAAGGAAGAAGTTGAGGATGGATACAAAAGAAGGTTGAAGAAAAAGAACTAATCATTCCTTAATACTCACTTCATCCTTTTTGTCTCTCTGGAAAGCTGCGTTCAAGAATTCTAAACTGACATCATCATTCTCATTGAGCCACTGCATGACAAACGGCTCGAACCATCTAGTTAAAGAAGTGGAAATCATATTTAGTCAGGATCAATTAGGATTACGGCATTATATCCACCAAAGAAATGTAATTAATTAAAATTATGTCGCATTTCAAACCTTATGCAAGTAGATTGGAAATTAATATTAAAAACGTTGCCTCACTGTTAATGAATTGCATAATTGTGCTTAATTCTAATATTACCTTGGAAAATACATCAAACAATTCCTATTGTTCTTTAAATCATAAATATTACAAAGCAATTCACTTTGATCTTAAGTTTCTAAAGGATTATTTTGACGAGAATAATGCATCCCATATGAGGATACTTTTGGATGCATTGTAAAGGATGCAAATATTATCAAGAGGATAATATTTTAAAGAAAGCACCGTTAGGATAACTTTTAACACTAAAAAACAGATATCTAAAAAGATTGAGGTTCATTCTAGAAACTTACAAATTTAAGTCGTTGGAAACTTTAAATATAAAATAATTTTTTCATTGTACTGCATAGATTAAATTACGAATTATCGGTATCATGGATACAAATGAATATCCTGCAGGTATCATGGATACAAATGAATATCCTGCAGGTATCATGGATACAAATGAAAATCCTGCAGGTATTATGGATACAAATGAATATCCTACAGGTATCATGGATACGAATGAAAATCCTACAGGTATCATGGATACAAATGAAAATCCTACAGGTATCATGGATACAAATGAAAAACCTACAGGTATCATGGATACAAATGAAAATCCTACAGGTATCATGGATACAAATAAAATTAAAAAATAAAATAATAATCATTAGGTATTTCGTTTTTTCTTGAATGATCGAAGAAGTGAAATCAACCGATAATTCGTAACATAGCTTGAATGTTTTTAAAGTGTACTTACGCAGGGTACTCAGGCACTTGTGATTTGTACGGTGGAACATCTTTGACATAGTTATCGTAAAGCCATTTTACCTGGGGAAATATTAGGTAATTAAAGTAACTAGTTTATACACATTCTACTCCATTAATCTCTATTCCACTTCATCCCTCTCCATCAATCTCTATTCCACTCCATCAATCTCTATTCCACTCCATTAATCTCTATTCCACTCCATCAATCTCTATTCCACTTCATCCCTCTCCATCAATCTCTATTCCACTCCATCAATCTCTATTCCACTCCATTAATCTCTATTCCACTCCATCAATCTCTATTCCACTTCATCCCTCTCCATCAATCTCTATTCCACTCCATCAATCTCTATTCCACTCCATTAATCTCCATTCCACTCCATCAATCTCTATTCCACTTCATCCCTCTCCATCAATCTCTATTCCACTCCATCAATCTCTATTCCACTCCATTAATCTCTATTCCGCTCCATCAATCTCTATTCCACTTCATCCCTCTCCATCAATCTCTATTCCACTCCATCAATCTCTATTCCAATTCATCCCTCTCCATTAATCTCTATTCCACTCCATTAATCTCTATTCCACTCCATCAATCTCTATTCCACTTCATCCCTCTCCATCAATCTCTATTCCCCTCCATCCATCCCCATTCCACTCCATCCCTCTCTTCTCCAATCAACTCCATCCCTCTCCATTCCACTCCATCCCTCTCTTCTCCAATCAACTCCGTCCCTCTCCATTCCACTCCATCCCTCTTCATTCCACTCCATCCCTCTTCATTCCACTCAATCCCTCTCCATCCCACTCCACACTCTGAATATTGTTCTTCAATATCACAAAGAATCAATTGAAAGATCAAACATTTGATCAGAAAAAAAAGATCTACAAAATTTGACTGTAAAAAGGAATCTTTTTGTTCTAACAAACAATGGAAGGTATCATGGATACCAATTGAAATAACGAGTTAAATTTAGTATTTTATTACTGGGCTCACTTTTCTAATTACAATTAATTTATTCTAATATTTTGATGTGATTTTTAAATAATAAACTATTTTACAAAAAAAACATTATTATTATATTTCATTATTATATTGAAACCCCGTTATTTTTAACGGGAAAGTACACTAGTTTTTTATTAATAACCTATCGAAATTTTCATCCGGTATTTTGTTTTTTTTGTTTAAAAAGAAAAAGACAAATTTTTTCATTAAAAACAAGAAGAATATATTCACACCCGGCAATTGTGACTTTGCCCTACACTCTATTTTCATATTTAAACTGAACAAGAGAACATTGAAGGTTTTTCATGTTTCAAGCTTTCGAATAGAAAAATTTCCATTCATCATCAGGAGCTGAAAAGCCAGTGCCTAACTATGGTTTTTCATTACTCACCCTGAAGTGGAGGTTCATGTACTCGCTGCTCTTGCATTTTCTGTGTTGTTCGTGATCCTCCAGAGCGTACTTGACATCTACGGCGAACATTCCCCACATGGTGGCAGCGGACAGCTAGGAAACATAGGGGAATATTAGAGACAATAGTAAAGGGAAATGAATTGAGTGAAGCTAGCTGTGTGTGAAGGTAGAAGAATTTAATATAATTTTGAAGCATGTACGGGCTTTGTAACAATAACTAAAAAAAAAAAAAAAATCTAAAAATTGAATTAAAAAAAAAAAAATTATTTTTAAATAAAACATATATTGAACAATAGGATAAAATAATTAAAAAATATGAGAAATAATTTAAAATAATTATAATTATTGGCAAATAAGATAAAATTATTTTAAATGGTTTTTTAAAGACCAGAAGAAGCAGACCTTCTTTAAATAATTATCTTAAAATTCTTAATTTAATTTTAAAATTGTTTTTGAAATTTGCAAATAAAATTCCTCACCAAAAACAAGTCAAGTAAGAAATATTGCATCACATTGAAATGTTAGTCGGTACATCAATTTAGAATTCCGAAAGAACATTTTTAAAGAAGAAGTTAGTTAGACAGAGTTTCAAATGCTCATGGATGCGCAAGAAGAACACGGTCAAAGAACACTGTTGATATTCAGGGAGAAATTGATCTGAAACATTTTGCATTGCAAATTGTGCTAAAATAACTAGTAGCAATTTTCTAAAATATCAGAAGATAATTTAAATTAAATTTTGGAACTCAAGATATAGGCTATTGTACACATTTTTTCATATGTATATGAACGAAAATACGTAACCGTTCGATAATTCGGAACTTAGGGTAAGTTACGAATTATCGGTCAGTACCACATCTTCGGTCATATTAGAAAAAAATATATAAAAATGATTATTATTACACAGTGCTATCTAATAATAATTTTTTTTTTCTTATATGTCCGAAGATGAAATACTGACCAAAAATTCGGAACTTAGTCGAATTGAGAGTCATTTTTTCGAAATATTACACATATCTATAAGATCAACACTGGAATGATAGTTTAATTTACTTATTATAGATAATATATTTTTGACATTATATCTGATATATGTATTACAAAAGTAATAAAGCCTATTTCATTTTATCGCTACAGATTAAAAACTGTAAGTCCTTTTATAAAACTAACACATAATTAATTAAAATAACGAGTTGAAATGTTTAGAAGTACATTTTTTCATATGATCGAGAAGCTGGAACTGTCCGATAATTCGGAGCTTAAACTAGTAGGTATAGCGCGACTGTGTCTACTTCTATTGAAAATAGATACATTTAAAAAAATGCCCGATTATTTTAGACTATAAGGACATGGAAAAAAAAATTGTTGAAAACTATTATTCTTTAATCAATTAAAATCATTTTTTCGAAAAAGTATTTTTTTTATAGTGAATTTGTTTTGGAATTATTTCTTTCTGAAAAAAATGTTTCTTAAAAAACTTTATTTTTTCGAAAAAAGAATTTTTCTTCAAAAAATTTATTATTAATTTTTTTTAAGTCAATTTTCTCCAAAAAAAAATTCTAGTAAATTTTTTTTCTTACCGCCCCTATGTTGAATTCCTGAGGGAATTGGTTCAGCACAGGTGCATAGTTGTTCCTGTCCTCATCTATCACTGAGACTATCAGGGTGATGAGTTTGTACCAGAAATCAACACTGTCAAGTCTAGGGCCTTCACCAGCCTCTTGCTTCTCTGCGGGGTCAACCTGGGGTGAGAAAGATATTATTAGGTGGTGAAAAAACAGGAGATTGGAGCGATTACACAAGGCAAAAAAAGGGGAATCCGACCATTTACACTTGATAAAACAATTTTATGTTTATGATACTTTTTCTCTTTTTTTTTGCTAAATTCAAATATGCAATTGTTTTTCTTAGTTTAGGATTTTGAATACACGGAATTGTACGGAAAAAACTGTTCAGGAATACGTAGCTATACGGGAATACGTAGCTATCTATACGGGAATACCTAACTGTACGGGAATTTGTAGCTATACGCGAATACGTAGATCTATACGGGAATACCTAACTGTACGGGAATTTGTAGCTATACGGGAATACGTAGCTATCTATACGGGAATACCTAACTGTTCGGGAATTTGTAGCTACACGGGAATACGTAGCTATCTATACGGGAATACCCAACTGTACGGGAATTTGTAGCTATACGGGAATACGTAGCTATCTATACGGGAATATCTAACTGTACGGGAATTCGTAGCTATCTATACGGGAATATGTAGCTATCTATACGGGAATACCTAACTGTACGGGAATTCGTAGCTATACGGGAATACGTAGCTATCTATACGGGAATATATAACTGTACAGTAATACGTAGTTATACGAAAATGCGTATATATACAGCAATACGCAAATTACCGTAAGTGTCTGTTTTAAATGCTAACTCTGTTCTCACCTGGAACTCTCTACTGTACAACTCATAACAGTTTTCGAAGAGGAACTGGTAGGTGGATTTGAGACAGGCGATGGCACAGTCTTTCACCACCACACTGGCTCTGGGCGGACTGGCTAGCTCTTGCACCTGGGAAAAAGGGCTAAATTGTTACCATTGTGAATGGGGCACTTATATATTAGTAACGGAAAATTAAAATTTTGTAGCTATGATTAAAAAAATTGTGAGAATTATGTAAAAGTGACTGTTTTCTTATTTTAACAATAAAATTTTTAATGAAGGAAAATATTAATGAATGAAAAATTTTAATAAATGAAAAATATTAATGAATGAAAAATAGTAATGAAAGAAATACTTTAATGAATCAAAAATTTTAATGAATAAAAAATTTCAATGGACGAAAATTTTGAAATGAAAATTTTGTATAAATTTTGTGAATGTGGCACTTTAACGGAACAATAATATAACTATATTTTTCATTAATTATATTTCCTAGCCCAAATTGTTCTGACAATTATATATTTAGAAAAGCAATTCAAATTGAACGTTAAAGATTTCTTTTTTCGAATGGTTTGAATCCTAATAAAATATAATCAATGTTGAATTTCAATAACATCTCTGATATCATAGATATTCTGTCGAGCATAATTTCTTTAATCAATCATTACTATTTGATTGGTAGTCGGAAAATGTAACGCCTGCTCATTTAATTAATAATATTATTTAACGAAACATTAATCATTTCAAAATATCAATATTGATTTTGATTACCACTTGGTAAACTTTTAAATATTATTGAATAAATTTATTAAACAGAAATAAATAATAAATGTAAATTTACTATAATGTTAGAATTTCCTGTCCGTGTGTTTTTAGTCGAAATCTTTATTTTACCGGGCAGCAAAGGGCCCAAATTTGGGTAATTCGGCACGGACCTTTTTAGAAATAAAAGGGAACAAGTGAAGTCATTCTTTGATTCAGCGCAACTCAGCTAAACCTAACGATAAAAATATTGAAGTAAACAACTAAATTGGTTATTTGCGAACAATTTAATTCATTTAGTTTTTAGGAATTGGATGTTTCGCTGCTAAATGTATTAAACTTAGTAACTTACTATTGATTAGTTTTTAAGTGATATTTGTATGACATAATCATTATGTTGTCATTTGTATGACATAATCATTATGTTGTCATTTGTATGACATAATCATTATGTTGTCATTTGTAAGACATAATCATTATGTTGTCATTTGTAAGACATAATCATTATGTTTTCATTTGTTTGACATAATCATTATGTTGTCATTTGTTTGACATAATCATTATGTTTTCATTTGTTTGACATAATCATTATGTTGACATTTGTATGACATAATCATTATGTTGTCATTTGTATGACATAATCATTATGTTGTCATTTGTATGACATAATCATTATGTTGTCATTTGTATGACATAATCATTATGTTGTCATTTGTATGACATAATCATTATGTTGTCATTTGTATGACATAATCATTATGTTGTCATTTGTAAGACATAATCATTATGTTGTCATTTGTTTGACATAATCATTATGTTGTCATTTGTATGACATAATCATTATGTTGTCATTTGTATGACATAATCATTATGTTGTCATTTATATGACATAATCATTATGTTGTCATTTATATGACATAATCATTATGTTGTCGATACTAACAAGTACCGATAACATGAGATCTACGATATCTGGAAATTGCCGATATATGAAATAATAGATAACCTACTTATTAGATATACTGTATTGTTACTATTATTACCGATATCATGAAATAACCGATACTGATTAATACTGATATATTGATGGTATCGTGATATCCTAATTAGGAGTGACAATGGTTTTGAAGGAGAGATTTCTAGAGTAAGTTTAATTAAAGTTAGTCCTTACAATCCGAGGAATGAAACAGAAAGTGCCAGTTACCTTATTTGCATATTCAAACGAACATCCATCCGCTAGAATCTTACCTCGAAGATACTAGAGGAAGTTTCGAGTTATCGGACGGTTCCACATTTTCGATAACGAGTTAAAATGTTTTATAGTGTCCTGAAAAATGAAACTGTCCGATAACTCAGTATCGGTAATTAATAGTGTGTTATTCGATATCGTTGGAAAACTATCAATATGCTGTTCGTAGAGTTGAAAAATGATGGTTCAGTTAAAACATTTAGTAGCGGATAGTACATCTTATCTTTGTGTCCGATAGTACATCATTCCCTTTTGTCGGATAGTACTGCCAACTCTCCAAATCTTCAAGTTTTTAGCAGGTACTTATTTGGCATGCAAATCAGTGGGGCAGTCTAACTAAGTTACTAACGACACAGCAAAAGCAGCCTTATGATGGGAGTACATAAGGGTCAAAGTACGGCAGAGAAAAGTACTAAAAGGAGTGTTTTAATTCAGTTTCCATTTGCTGGCATTAAACTCGCGACTTTACAATTAAATAAAAATTAATTACGATGGAGTGTATAGTGAAGAGCTCTATGTAACTTAAAAGGGAAGCGAGGGGATAAAGTTAACGTAGATTTTGTATAAATAGCCTAATGCCTATAAAGATATTCGTGTGCCTGGATAGTCTAATGCCTGTAAAGATATTCGTGTGCCTGGATAGTCTAATGCCTATAAAGATATTCGTGTGCCTGGATAGCCTAATGCCTATAAAGATATTCGTGTGTCTTGATAGTCTAATGCCTGTAAAGATATTCGTGTGCCTGGATAGTCTAATGCCTATAAAGATATTCGTGTATCTTGATAGTCTAATGCCTATAAAGATATTCGTGTATCTTGATAGTCTAGTGCCAGTAAAGATATTCGTGTGTCTTGATTAGTCTAGTGCCTGTAAAGATATTCGTGTGTCTTGATTAGTCTAGTGCCTGTAAAGATATTCGTGTGTCTTGATAGTCTAACGCCTGTAAAGATATTCGTGTGTCTTGATAGTCTAGTGCCAGTAAAGATATTCGTGTGTCTTGATAGTCTAGTGCCTGTAAAGATATTCGTGTGTCTTTATAGTCTAACGCCTGTAAAGATATTCGTGTGTCTTGATAGTCTAACGCCTGTAAAGATATTCGTGTGTCTTGATAGTCTAATGCCTGTAAAGATATTCGTGTGTCTTGATAGTCTAATGCCAGTAAAGATATTCGTGTGTCTTGATAGTCTAGTGCCAGTAAAGATATTCGTGTGTTTTGATAGTCTAATGCCAGTAAAGATATTCGTGTGTCTTGATAGTCTAATGCCTGTAAAGATATTCGTGTGTTTTGATAGTCTAATGCCTGTAAAGATATTCGTGTGTCTTGATAGTCTAATGTCAGTAAAGATATTCGTGTGTCTTGATAGTCTAATGCCTGTAAAGATATTCGTGTGTCTTGATAGTCTAATCGTGCAGTCTAATAGTCTAATAGTCTAATCGGTAATCGTGCAGTTCCCGGACACTAAATACATGCCTCACTGTTTTGTATTATTCTCTGAAGTTAACACGCCTAAAGATTTTTTGAAGGTATATAGAGACTACAAAAATGTTAAATTATTTGAATATGAAAGAGGCACATGTGTGCGATCACTAATTTTTCCATAAATAGTAAATGAAATTAATGGACTAAAAACCCCATTTTATTGAGTTCTCGGACACATAAACTATTTATTTAGGGATCACGGACAGTGGAGACATAACCTATACAGATAACCGGACACTTGTGCAATATCTGTTTTGATTAATCGGACAATGATTCCACCTTACTAAACTGTAATGGAAAGACAGAACTGCTGTATTTAATTTGAATTCAGTAGAACTCCTCTATAGTAAACTTAAACTAGTTTACTCGCCTTTAGAGGATATGAGAGACGAATAGAAAATTACCCTTTTCATCGCAGATTATACAAAATATTTCCTTTCTTATTGAAATAAATTGATTATACACGGTTTTTCATTTCTCAGAACTCTAAAAATCAAGATGGTTCACTACACATGACTTCATTATAGGGGATTTGCACTGGTAGAGCGGCATTTTCATGAAATATAACTAATTTACTATATAGAGATTCATAAAAAAACTTATAGTCATATGTGGCAGATTAAACTAAATATGATCACTATACAAGATTCTACTATTCAGGATGCGGTTCACTATACAGGAGTTCAGTATAGAGGACTCCTAATTACTGTACTATATATCCAACGTTATAATTAATTACATTTTTGAAAGTTAAATTGAAACCACAGTATTGGTTTCATTGGTTTATTACAATAAAATAAATCTAGAAAGGAAAATAATATATTGATGATACATAACTTATCTATCTCTTTTTATTAGAAAACTCATAAAATTCATATCTATACCTAGATAACTTCATTAAATATCCTGGATAACAACATATCTATAGTTAAATCATAATCTAAATCACCATTAAATGGTTAATCAGTAGTTTTACGCTTTTTCTGCGACTGTTTGGTTTGTTTATCATACACTTTACATATTAAATTGAAGTTTTGAATCTCTTCTTCTGTCATTATTTCCACATCGCCAGTTAAACAGCTTCTGTGGAACCAACGATCGCATTTATTGCATCCAATCCATTTCCTACCTTCATGCCAGTCCTCATCACCTAAACATCCTTGGCATGTGTTTTCGTAAGACTCCATGTCTATCTCCTCATCAGTTGAAGCAAGGTTTAGGTTATCTACTGATAAACAAGAAGATTTCGTTTTCTGCTAGCTTTTTCCACTTTCTCTCGTTTCTTTTTCTCCCTCTCTTCTTTCCGTTTGTCTTTCGTTTCTTTTTCTCCCTCTCTTCTTTCCGTTTCTTGCTCCTTCTTTGCTTGTTTGACTTTCATCAAGGTATAATACTCCTTCCCAGAAATAGCAGCTGGCACTTTAGCTTTGAATGAAATAGATTTTTTTCTAAGAATTGAATTCTCGGACAGTTTTAAGTAATCTTTAAAAGGGGACAAATCATTGGAATCAACATCATTGGACGATAATTGTGAAGACAAAGTTGCAGAAGGTTTAATTACAGGAGAAACGAATGGTTTAGAAGTCCAATTCTTACCAGTAAAACCAAAAGATTTACTTCTTGGTTTTGTTTGTACAAATCCAGCAACTAGAGTAGCAAATGAAGGTCCAAATTTTTGCTTACTAGGTCCAGCTACTGACAATACAGATGATTTGTCAGATATTAAAGGACGGGATGATCTGGCAAAATGTGTGAAAACATTGGACTTGGCAGAATAAGAAGAAGCAGTCAATGTGAAAGCAGTCGCTGTAGCAGTTGATAGGGAAACAGAGGATATGGCAGTCACTGGCGAAACAAATAGTTTTTTAATTCTAGATAAATCAGATGATCGATTATCTAATAGTTGTGTAGAAGATTTATCACCTACAGTCAAAGAAGAGCAAGTTATGTTCAACGGTAAATCATCTAAACATTGGGATACTTCAAAAACAGAAGAAACTGGTACGGAAATAACCGGAGGACCTGATGACATTTCATAAGATCTGGACACAACAACTCTTTTAATTGAAGCATCACACACTTTCGGGACATTTACATTTGGTGAATCATTTTCGGTTAGTATGGAGTCGCATGCATCTTCATGCCCATGATTAGTTGCAGAAGATGAGTCGGAATCATTCAATAAATCAATATTTGTACGTTCCTCTTCAACCAAACTTCTATTCTGGTATTGGACAGTTTCAGTCAGGGAATTTGTCTACTTCTTTGCTAACTTCAGTACTGTTGAATAAGTCTTTAACGGATTTGTATATCCGCCAAAGTTTTCCGAAACTTCTTTCATCTACTAAATCATAACCCTCTTCGTCACGCTTTTCAAACAGCTCTTTCTCCTCTGGTGAAATAATATTTTCAATCTTTATCAAACATCATCCAATTCCAAGTTTCTTTTTCTGATGCAAGTATTCTTTATTATTTTCCCGGTTCCATTTGCAAACACTTTCTTTGTCAATTAATTTTCTGTAACCCACACTATTAGGATTGAATGGAAGCAAGCCAGTGTTCTTAAAACCTGCAACAGCATTGCTTCTCATAGTTGAAGATTTCCAGGCTTTGTTGAACACAGGAAAAAAATGATTTTTTGTCATTGGAACGCGATGCAGTTCCTTGAATTCATCAATGCTCTTGTTCCAGCACTTTTTCAGGGGGCCGAAAACAGCGACATCTAATGGTTGAAGAATATGGCTACTATGTGGTGGAAAACAGTACAAGATTATTCCGTGGTCACGACAAAATTCAGTTACAGTCAAATTGATGTGGGTGCTATGACTATCCATAAACACCACAATTGGAAAAGTAACATCATTCCGAATAGATGGATAAAATAGCCTAGAAATCCATATGAAGAAGTAAGCCGCTGTCATCCATCCATTCGGGCTATAGCCAACATCAAAATCCGACTCATCAACACCACTGAAATTGTAATTTGGTTGCCTTTTCCCCGGGGAGATAACAAATGGATTAGAGAAGGTACCTGCTCCTGACGCACAAGAGAGAATTGTAATTTGATCTTTTGTCTCAGGTGTTATTCTATACACATTTTTTCTTCCTTTTTCAGTAATAACTTTCATCTTCCCGTTTGTGCTTTGTAAGGGAAATCCACTTTCATCTAAATTGAAGACTCTATTGGCATTATTTACAGTGAAAAATTCATCAGCTTTTAGGTTATGCTCCTCTTCAAGAAAATTTTCTAAATTCTTGAACCATTGACGAATACAATCTTCCGATAACATTGCCCTCTGGGATCCTAAATTTTCTGGAGTTCGTGCAGAAAACTTAGGGTGTCTTTTTATAAATCCATAGACCCAACACAAACTAGGTTTATTGTCGATGAATTTTTTTTTGAGGAGGGATTACATAACACTTTTTTTCTGCCTCATCTAGTATCTCTTTAACAATCAATGGAATTCTGTTCCTCACAATGCCATTTCCAATATCAGCCATACTTGTCATCTACTTTAGCAATCGGGACTCTTGTTCATCTGAGAGGTAGGTACGTCGATGGCCCAGGTTTGAGTGCTGAGAGGGACGTTTTCTCATTAATTTTGTCACTGAGAGTAGACCATGGAATATTGTACTTATCAGAAGCTTCACGATAAAACTTCTCATCTTTTATTTCGGCAATGGCTTTCAACAGACATTTTTGAGTGTACAACTTCGCATTCGATTTTTTAGGCATGCCTGTAATAAAGAAATATACTTTAATAAGAAATAAATGAAAGTGTCCGGATATATATTTATATAAAATGTTACCGGACACTCGTGTCCGAGAACTATAATTTAATAGTATTTCATATACAGATCTCGGACATTCATTAAAATTGTGAAGCAATTATCGTTATTATTTCTCTTTTGATTATTTACATCGTTATTACGATGCAGTTCAATATGACGAGTACCTAGTTAAAAATTTGAATTAGAACATCGAAAAAATCAATTTTTATCAAAGACAAAAATAACACTCGCAAAATTTATAATGATCTGTTTTAAAGAAAAAAGTTTTATAAGTTAATTTTTATTGTGTAATAAGGATTTACTTACTTTTATATTCAGTTATATAGAACCAGAAAATCTTCAACCTTTCAGTGCGTACACTCGCGACATGTCTAAGTTTCCTAATGGTTATCATTTTCACAAAGATTGAAAAGTGTCCGACAACTCTTTATGTCCGGGAACTGCACGATTACCCTAGTTATAGGAGTGAAGTAGCATGTATTTATCTTTAAAAAAATCTATTACTAGGTAGTTACATTATTAGCCTACAGTTTGCTTATGACACTAGGTAGGTATAGACTTTTAGTATCCCTAAGAAACTGAACGGAAAAAAAAGTTAGGTAATTTTACTCACCTTAAATTTTTATCCAGATTCAAAGTCAGTAGATCAGACTAAAAATAATACATAGTTTGCATACTCAGTTAAGGAAATTCCATAGGAATAATATAAGATACATTTAATCACTTTATATAATAAAATCCAAGTGAACGTTTATCATCAATTCTGTTTGATAATGTGCAGAGCGCATTGGGTCACATCCACACGTAACAAACGTTCAACTGACACTGAAAAGTTTAAATGTCTGGCAGAGTGGCAGCCAATGATGCAACTTTGACCTCCACAGATGCCAAAGTAGCAACCTAATTATGCAAATTATTCATATTTTTACGATTAATTTATTTGGTATAAGTATATTTGAGATGAGAAGCTAGATATGAATTACATATATACATTTCATATTTTATTTTTGTGCAGTCCTTTGGCGAATGACGTTTCTGTTGTGACCTACCTCTTGGAGTCAATGGCTACTTGCAGGTCAACAGTAAAGCATAGGTACATATCTATCTAATGCGTTGCTTATCTCTTAACTATCACTAAAGCAATTCACTCAAGATGTTCATTTGTTTCATTTGAAATACTGAAGGTAAATACAGTTCAGTATAATTATATTTTAAACCGGTTTAAGGTGCATGCCCATTTTGAACAGTACTTTATGCTGTTCACTCCTTGCTGTAGAGTTTACTTTACAAATAAGGTCAAGAACGCTGGTGAGCAACCGATGTCAGTAGTTATATAAATTATGTTCTACCTACACCTTAACGTACAGCTCCCTTCTTTAATTTATTGCACGCCTTATAATGTACTCAAACGTTCAAAGTATATAACTCGCTTTAATTAGTTTTTCCTTGAAAGGGTTTAACCATAACTAGCTACTTATTTGTTCAGTTGTTGTTTAATCAAACTAGCTCATAAGTTTAACTTACCCTAATTCTAGGAATAAACACTGTCAAGTAGTAATGTATTTTCTATTAATTATTCATTAGGGCTACTTTAACACATTTTATTATTTATATATCGTTTTACATGTTTATATTGTTTTGTATACGTAAATTGTTTAACTCTATTCAGTTAAATTTCCTTTTAGTAACATTACAGAGGAATTGATTCAATCTAAATGATTCAATTAAACTAAGCTTGTAAATTAATATTTCAATTTGACTAGGTAGTTGAGTCTTTGCACACCTAACTAGTCGATTACTTTAAGTAGGTACTTAGGAGCCTACTTGATTGGTCATAATACCTTAATTGTTTAGATTGTTACCTAGGTACTCGATTGGTTAGGTACGCTTCTCTGTATTAGGCAGGCTTAACTTTACATCAATGTTAGAATCAGAAGAATGTCAGATTAGAGAGCTGATGTTTTATAAGCTTCTAATTTGCATATAAGGCCTCAATATGTCTGAGTTTAATGAAGATTGAACCGTTTTCTATGCTAATTGAATGATTCAAAGAAACAGTTATAGATCAAGATTAGGGAGCTAGGTACCTAGTTTGCAAACTTTGCATAGGTGTAGGTAGGTAAAGATTAGAGTTTTTATCTTATAATCAGTAGGTATCATTAATTGAGGTAATTATGCATAATTAAGCAACCTACTAAGATAATTTAATTCAACTAATCTGATAGCTAACAAGAACAATATTTGCATTTTACTTTATTTTACAGATTTGAGCTAGGGTTCTTTTAGTTCAAGATAGAATAATAATATTAACTCCGGAATTATTAATGATAATAAAACATTTCAATAAAGAAAATGGGTTGGGTACTTCTTTATTCATCCTCCCCTTACTTTAATATATCATTATGTATAGAATTATTTATAGAATATATGCCAATATGGGTGTTGAACACCAATTCTTTAGATTCATACGTCACACTAGATGGGTCCATGAACAGGATAAAATTACCATAGGGTAAGTTACGAATTATCGGACAGTTCCACAATTTCGATCATATGAGAAAAAATATATATACTTAACATGTAGGTGTCATGAATACCAATTGAAATACCGAGTTAAAATGTTAATATTTTTAGATGACCGAAAATGTGGAACTGTCCGATAACTCGGAACTTAGCCTACTTTGCTACCATGAATTATTGGTAAGAATTGTAGGTACACCTAACATTATACATTCAATGAGTTCATCAACATTTAATAGTG
Source organism: Caprella mutica (assembly GCA_947561585.1). NCBI lineage: Eukaryota > Metazoa > Arthropoda > Malacostraca > Amphipoda > Caprellidae > Caprella > Caprella mutica. Next base: position 169,846 of record CANNZV010001856.1, on the reverse strand, counting down.
GTCCTAGTTGACAGCAATATAATAATTATATTCAGTTTTGTAGGGGAAGCTATGAATTATCGGACAGTTCCACATATTCGGTCATATAAGAAAAAACTTATATGACCGAAGATGTAGTACTGACCGATAATTCGTAACTTCCTCTAGTATTTTTTTAATGAAATCAACTTACATCATTTTGTTTAAATTACAATGTTAAAATATAGGTAATAATTATTATTTATTTGATAACATACTTCTTCAATTAATAGATTAATTATTAAACATAGAAAACTTTTATAAATATTACATTTTATGATATTCAAATGCATACCTAATAACAATAATAATAAAAAAAAGATAATACCAACTGGGCTGATAACAAATTATTTCATATAAATTTTGTACACTACATATATCTAAATAATCAATAAATTCATGTCGGGTAAGTTACGAATTATCGGTCAGTTTCACATCTTCGGTCATATAAGAAGAAAAAACTACATAATAAAAATTAAATAATCATTATTATATCATTTTTTCTTATATGACCGAAGATGTGAAACTGACCAGTAATTCGTAACAGTATAAACTCCATTTATAAATAAATTTTAATCTGTTCTAATTTATACTGGTTTTCTTAATGGTATATAAAAGTATGTGTATTGAATTGATAACTATTTATACAGATTAGGTTCTTTCACATAGAGTAAAATCCTTCCAAACGCAATATGGTCCATCATCTAAAAAGAAGTATGAAATTAATATAATTTCCTCTCTTTAGATGAATTTTAACTAGGTAAGATCTTAATTATCTGCCAGTTCCACATTTTCGGACGCGTAAGAAAAAACGATATAATGATATTTATTTAATTTTTATTATATATCGTTTTTTCTTACGTGTCCGAAAATGTGGAATTGACCGATAATTAAGATCGTATCCTACCTTATAAGAAAAGCACACAATTAATTTGTATAGCTTTTTAAAAAAGTGAAAAAATAAATATTTGAAAGTTCAAAACGTAGGTAGGTAACCTCAACCAAAAAATAATACACAGTTTAGCCTTCATTTGTTATATATGCATCAAATATAATTTAGTTATAATAAACTTATAATGATTAACAATGATAAACAAAGGACAAGGTCCAATTTGATATTACAATATTCTTATATTTTTCAGTAGTTATTCACAAAATTTAGTTTAAGTTGATGATGACGTCATGAAGCAACAGCCAATCAGATGGCCGGATTTACTCCATCATTACTGACATCACATTCTAGAAGAAATTTTCTTTTTCTTTGTTTTCAATATACCTGTAACCAATTACTTAAAAAATACTGAATAACTGTAGAAAAAATGACGTTTCAACTGCACTAAAATATATATTTTGAATAAAAATATTACATGTGAAAAGTATGTAGGGTATGCTCCGAGTTATAGGACGGTTTCACATTTTCGTTCATACAAAGAAAAAAAAAATAATTCAACTATTTAATTCGTATCCATGTTGATACCAATTTAAAGTTATATAATAATTATTATATACTTTTTCTTACATGATCGAAAATGTAGAACTTTCCGATAACTAGGAATTCACCCCATAATGTTATTATGCATTTGTCTGCGATACATATATACTGTACACATGGGAAATAATTCTCATTATACCTACAGGCTTATTTACAATGGGTTAATATTTATAATAAGTAGGTTTGTGACAATATGCTTTTAAAATCATAGATCCTGAAAATATTATAGACGGAGAGAATTAAACAGTATTGAATGGTTCTACACCAGCGGTATACAGCATTCGATACCATTTCATTTCGTCAATGATTTTGAAAGCATATTGTCTCAACCCTACTGTAATGAGGTTGACCAGTTATTTATTATCAGATCCTATATATTGGTTGCATGAATTACAATATCCATATTGGTGGGTTTGGTATAGTAGTAACGGGCTTAACAGGAACGTTTTTAACTCTATTGTCATGCAGCAATATAGGGTAAATTACGAATTGTCGGTCAGTTTCAAATCTTCGGTCATAATATCGTTTTTTCTTATATGACCGAAGATGTGAAACTGACCGATAATGCGAAGTTTAGCCTAGTCCTAATTGAAATATTCGAATAAAAGTGAATTTCAAACTGTTGCTAAATATTAGCATCATCTCTTCACTTGCACTCAGCAAGAGCACTTCTTATTTATAATTTAAATTATTATACTTAATGAAAGTGCTGAGGTTAACAGAATTATTAGCAGGGTTGTTTGTACTAAAAATATGGGTCAGGTGAATTTAAACGGAAACAGGGTGATGACTTGTGGTTTGAAATATGAATATTGTTAGGGTGTTTACTCAATTACCGGATGGTATTCATTTAAAAAAGACTGATACCAACGATCGTGTAATTAAATTCAAAATGTGGATAAATTATTAATGTTTCATTAGTATTCTTTCACATTATTGTGCCATGGCGGATGTTATTGGATAATTCACGCGAAAAAAATAGTAAACCAAGAAGAATTAAAAGAATGCAAGAGCGGGCAAAATACGGTTCCTAACTTGTAAAACGTATTCCAACCCAGACTGCAGAATATGGGAGATTTTTACAATTATCTTTGCCGATAATTCTAATTATTTTCTATACATTTAAAATGTTTTTAATCGAAAGAAAATTTAAAGGATTTTTTCTTTGAGAATTCTTCACCCGTTCCTGAAATGTGGGCCCAAATATTTTTTTCAGTTGTTTAATTAGAAGTGTTCAGTAATTGGTAATACTTGTATTGCGGAATGAAGAGGTATGTTAAAATTGTTAATGCATCTGTCCAATGTTGGCACAATTTCAATCCAATGTTAAATGCAACCTGCGGACTAGCACATCAAGCTAATCCAAGAGAAGTGTTGAAGAAATTACGTCTACATGATGAAGATTAGGTAACATTGTACACCGATGGATGAATATGTACATGGAGAGAAATAGACCAAATAGTACCAACTAAACTAAAGAAGTACCAATAGTAGTGATATGTACAAAAAGTAGTTTCTATTAATTATGTGTGCTTCAACTTAGAGACTATAGGAATATATAATACATATATAAAATTCAGTCACTTTAATCATATATATTTATATATGCCTTTGACTAAACTATAAGAAACTTATTACACATAATATATATATGTGAGAAGGCAAAGTTCATTGAAATAAAAATATCTAGTCACTAGAATTATTCAGTTCCTTACACGCTATCATACACGAATATATAGTAACATTATCTAAATACACATTAGGTATTTGCAACAACTTATAACAATATAAAACAATGGACCGTATGAGAGGAAATTCAATGCCATGCGTTCAAGAAACTGATAAAAACCTCATGCAACAGCTAAACAAAATCCAAATGATATGTTCAAAATAATACTTATTCCTTCAGATAAAATACAGTCTCTAGTAGTAGAATATAGAGTGTACCCTTCAACCAGTCGATAAAATAATAGCTTCATATCACAGTTATATAGAAAGTATAAACCACACATAATAAACTAGAGTGAGTGAGGACAAACAGATTTTTTATTGTACTCCTTAAAGCTAACTATTTACATTGGTGGATACTACTACAGGTGCCTACCAGACAGACATTTCAGTTCTAGTTACCAATATTATGGTAACTTGTTTTCAGTGATACTCATACGCTTAACAAGTGTGTATTGACGGCTGTATAAAAAATACTGAAAATAACGATGTTCATTAACAATTCTTTTGGCAATCATTCTTTCATGTCCATAGACCGTTTGAGCGTTCTGTTTCTTTGCAAAACATAAGAAAATTCTCTAAATAAATATGGTATTCGAAAGACATAACTTTTCTATTCAAACCATCACACATTTCTCTCCATCATCTCATAAAATATTCTGTTCTCGACAGTGCTACAACATTCCAATTAAAATTACATTACAGAAAAGGCAGTTTGGATCTAGAGGATAAAATATTTCTTAGGAGCATGTCTTCATAAATCTTTCATGGAGTCCCAACTAGGTAGGATCTTCGATCAGCTACTTCGGGCATATCTTAAAGCCAGTCCCAAGTAGTTAGGTATTTTGATCACTGTTATTATCCAAGATTCCATCATAGATATCCTTTATGGCTTTCCTTCTCACTGCAGTGGTGGCTCACTTCTGACATCACTCTTCAGCTTCACCATCTCCTTAGCCACCTCGTCATTGGTTCTCTGGCTGAGTATTCTCAAGATTGTCCATCCAGTCTCGTCCATGTGACATCTCTTGCCCAGAGTTAACCAAGGAGTGCAGGAGCCCTGAAGCAACATAGAGTAATTAGTAAAGGATTCAACTTCTGCTTAAAATCAAAGCTGTATTGCAAAAGTCAAAAAAAATCATATAAAAGGAACTTCAAGTGGTTTCGTGAAGGGCCAACTCGTTGCCGAACAATTGGCAACGAATCGTCCGGGGACGAATTGTTTGCCCTGGCGGCGAATTGTCCTAGGATCTTCGTGAACATAGTAGACTAGGCTAAATGCACAATTAAATAATTAAACAAATCATGACATTTAGCTTATAACTAATTCTACTGACCTGCTCCAAAATGTCTCTCAACTGCAGCACCGCTACTCCCACCAATCTGTCATCTCTGGCGAAGCAGTAGTCTTTCACTGAGACGTGAAGCTCGTAACTCTCAGGTCCTTCGTCACCTCCTATCAGACTGTAAGAGAAAATAGGTTTTAGACATTCTCTAGCACATCATCGGACACATCATCATGTACATAACGAGTTTTTATAGAACTTAAATGGATAGAAACGATGAATTCCCTAGAAACAACTCGCATTGATTTCAATTGAAATTTCATACTATACAGTCGGTCATCATATTTATTGTAGAATATCAATATAATATAATAGTCATCAATATTATCAAAGGGAGACTTTTTTGACATTGATTACCAATGAATTTGGTTAAATTTATCAAACTCACAACTGGACAGTCTCGTTGAACTTCGGACTCCAGGCATTTGACTTGGACTTAGTTGTGAACTTTCTCTTTTTATCGGAGAGGTAAGGTCCTATCAGATGCACCTCTACGAAGGGTTTGAACATTCCACCGGCGGTTGTTCGCCATTTCAGATCATTGGCAGCCACAACTGAAAAGAAGTTATTTTTACAAAGTCATGTAAAGCTTCAAAATATAATTAAACAGAGATTTAATCTGCCAAATATGTAATGGTTCAAAAATATATTCCAAATTTTATCTAATACATTGGGTAAATACACAATAGCCATCCACAATAGTTGCATAGTAGCTGACAGCTAGTTACAAAAAGATGCTCATTGTTCAATAGGAAAGATCCTTCCTAACCCCTTCCTATTGAAACTTTCACAGTAGACACATTTTCGTAGAACATTAATTCAAATTATAAAATACAAAAATAGAATTCATCAAGCAAAATCCCATCAATTTCTTACCCTTGATGTTGATCCTCTGTTCACCAGTGCCAGGATGAGTATAGAGGTCCACATTGATGCTAATCTCTCCAACACTTCCTTCGTCTGTAGAACCTGAGGGAACGGAATAAAGAACTAGAAACTAGTAGATGGAGGTTTTTTCTTCTTAAGACCCGCCGTACACAAGTAGGGTTTTTTCAGCCTATCCACCAGACTTTTTGCTAAGCTCCTCCTACTTTTTCCATGAGAATATAAGAAAAAATCATATGGTAATTATTTATTTTAGTTGAAATAAAATAAATAATATTTATATCGTTTTTTCTTATATTCTCGTGGAAAAAGTAGGAGGAGCTTAGCAAAAAGTCAGGTGGAAAGACTTAAAAAACCCTACGTGTGTTACGGCCCTTTACGAATTCCAATATGTATATATTTCTCAGAAGCATTTTGAATACTCGAGCGATACGTAATGTTTACTTTCCAAAAAGTTTCATTCAGTTAATAGTGCATGCATGCGGCAAGCAAATTGCAATTTGTAAAAATGAATGGAGAAACAAAGATTGCATGAGCCAACATATCCTTGTAATGTTCGGATAAAAATTATATTATCGAATCCAATTTTATTATTTGGACGTCAGATTTTGAAGAATAAACCATGAGAAACTGGAAGAAAAATGGTTACTTTCAAGAATAAAAAAATGATAACCAGACTATTAACCAAAGCGATCAGAACAAGAAAAAGGCGGCAAATTTTATTTGAAAACTGCAGTTGGCCAAGCGATGTAAAATTTTAACATTGTCTTCATTTGCAGCTATTAGTCTTACTTAAACCTTATAAATAGAATATTTTATGGATATATATTATATATGCAGTGAAATGATGTTTCAACTTGAGCCGGTTAATTTAAAAAAAACATATTAGTCTATAACTTTTGATTCGATTATCAATATTATAAATTAATTTACATGCTGTATGTATGTTTTCTATGAAAATTATTGACACTTTAAAATTAATGAATTTCAGAACAACATGCACATAATGCTGAATAAGTTCCTTAATAATAATTTTAAGGGGAGCATGAAATGCAGGGGATAAAAGTGTCAGTAGCTATTTCCATACGCAACCTTAAATCATCTATCAAATCTAGAAAGATTTCTCTATAGTTCGGATCTAATCTAGTGGTATCTATAAGAAGAAAACTAAATTTGTATTATGCATCATATGTATGTAGAATGATGGATGCATCAACGGGAAACCAGCTATTCGTCTGAATCTATTGGGCAAGCGATGAAAATGCTGGGAGATAAAAAGAAGACCTAGGTTGTAGATCCACAGTCATATGAATTGAGAAAGTTAGATCAGGAATCAATTCCTAGTTCATTCAGCGTGAATGGCAATTTAATATTCTGGTTTAAAATAATACCTAATATTCAATTCGTAAACATTTCAAGTGTTTGAAAATAGTTATGGAACATTTTAGTAGATAGATAACAGATGCGAGTTTGCTATTGGTTGATAGGAAATATCTGTTTGTTGTTGGTTAAACGTACTTGTTTACTATTGGCCAAACGATAGTGGTTTACCATTGGCAAATATGCAATAGGCTCCTCCCACTTGTTTATATTCTAGCCAATATCCGGAAACCTGACCTAACTTTCTTATTCTTAGACATTTGGTGGATCTTTGAACCAAGTTGCCGGCTGTTACCTCTGGTATCACTTCTTGAGAGGGTATTTTGCCTATCAGACTGACTGAGTTTTCTTTGAATGGGCGGGTCATCATCTGGATCACCACCATCACTCTGAACCGACTCCTGCTTTTTAGGCGCTTTTCGGGGGAATTTGTCTTCGTTCACAGGAACTTGGGATTCGAATTCGAAATACGAGACGAATTTATATAGAATAATGATGATGGTTTTTACTATTTGACAAAATGTTGATAAGTTGAGCGTATGATTGATTCCATAAGAACACCAATTTGGGCTTTGTGATTATGAAAATGAGTTTCATAATAAAATAGACAACAAATATGCTGAATTTCGAATGAAATGACAGTAATGTATTATATAGCCTTTGAATATTAGTTAATACATCAAAACCTTTCGATTAAATGACAGCCATGCAATATATTACATTCGAGAGTAAGGAGAAATAGAGAAAAGAAATCATTGTAGAGTTTCAAAGATTGTGCTGTACAGTTCTATTCGATGGTGCTGAAGGATAATTATTTAATATTTATTTTCATATTACCGAATTAACTAATCAATACACAGTATTAACTATTACTTATACAGTGAAATAATAATGAGGAGCTTTGTTTTTTCTTAACCAGTGCGAATTTTTCAAATATATCAAATTCCCTGAATTTACAATTGTTTCGTAAACAATTTTTATATTTAGTACCTTCTTTAAAGAGAAAGATTGTGAATAGGAAAAGCTCAATTTATACTGTAAAGTTCCAAAAACTTTATTTATATCTTCAGTATGTTTCATATTCCATCTTTTAATTCTCTTTTTTACTTTCCATCAACTATTTAGTTCTAAAATATTTTTTCTTTTTATCTACTAAGTGGAGTCAGGATTCCATCTAGCCACACAGTTCGAATTAGTTTCTTCAACAGCCTATTATTACCAGAAAGCATACCTTGACAAGTCTGGGTGTTGACGAAGGTCTTGATGAGGGTGTCCGTGGTTTGGGTGTACAGGGACAGAGCGTAGTTCAAACTCTTCAACTCGGGACTCTTGTCCAAGAAGGCGTTCTTGAGACCCTTTCCGCTGCAGTGGAAGTACTGTTTGATGGTTTCCAGGGCACACTCCAGTACTGCACACTGCTTGGGTGTCAGGTTACGCTCGAAGTCTTTGGAGATGTCCTGCAACGGATGAAATTTTTTAGTTCTGTTGAAGATCTTTCAAAAATTTTGGTCTCAGCATATTGCAAATATTTTTCAAATAATTTGGTTTATGGCAATAGTAGGGATAGAAAAAAATATAAATCACTGTTCATGGATAAAAAGTAAAAATATTTACACAAATAAAAAGTAATAAATGGAACAAAATAAAACAATCATAATGAAATAATAAGAAATATACAAAGTATAGAAAATAAAAATAAGCTTTATTAAATCAACTAAAACAAGAAAAAAATATCAAACATAAGGAAAACATAAGGAAAAGAAATGAATTGAACTGAAGGGAACCCTCGGGTTACTAATCTGCTAACCATGATGTTAGACATTGCATTCTTGACATCCTTTCCTCCCAGTCTATTCTTCAGAATATTAGGCATGTCTTCTATCTTGGCATTGGCTGCTATGTTCTTGGCATTGTCTGTCAGGTTCTTCAGCATCATCTGTGGTGAGTCGTGTTAAACCGTAAGGGGAGTGGTAAACCATATGGTGAGTGGTGAGCCGTATGGCGGGTGGTGAGCCGTATGGCGGGTAGTGAACCATATGGCGAGTGTTGAATCGTATAGCGAGTGATGAATCGTGTGGAGAGTAGTGAACCGTATGGTTAGTGGTGAAGAGGAGGGTACAGATGAGGTTGAAGATCATATCGAAGAAATATTTATCCATTGCAGCATGTGAGAATTTGGAAGAATTGCTTATGAGTAATCACACATTCAAGGATTATTTCAAGTATAATTTAAATAACTATAGTGACACACGAAAAACAAATTAGTAGGTAGATAAACATCATCAATACCTTATTGTAACTACTATTTATTAATTAAACATCCTCCTATTTGTTATAACAAAGTTAACTTACCGCCTTGTCTGTCATAGGGGGAAGGACCACCACCTTTTCCATTGTGGTGATGGTTATCTTCCACAACTCCTTCAGCAGTCGCTTGAAGATGGTCTTCTCGCAGTTCTGATCGTACATCGAGAGACAATCACCTAAGAATGGAGGGAGGAATTTAGACAGAGTACTGATGAAGAAAATAACAGAGAATTTGGAATTAGATTTAGTAATGTAAACTTAAAATACTGAAAAACACATTTCTGCCACTTGTAAAGGTTAAAACGTACACATTTTCTGAATGGCCTTGCAAGTTATATAATATCTTTAGGAGAGATACCTAGTGACATAGTTTATCCATCTAGTTTACCGTCCGTTCCCAGTTCCTACATAGTTAAGAAGTATCATTAGGAAGGACTCTAATTGACTAACTTTATCCATCTAGTTACTCTCCGCACCTAGTTCCTGAGGTACCAAGCTAGTTCTGATAAATCTTTAAGAGCTACCTAGTTGATAAATTACCTAGTAGGTCCATGAGAGGCTCCACCACATCGTCAGCCTCTGTGATAATAGCATTTCTCTGAGAGGGCTGCACTTGTCCGGTACCTTTAATGGCCACCAGCTTGTCACCCATTTCTTTCACCTTCACTGCTATCTTATTCTCCAAACTGTAAGAAAGAAACGGTTAGTTTATTCATAGACAGTTAATATTTTTGTAGGAAGAACGAAACAATATTATACCAATGTGTAAACCTTTACCGTTATATGCGAGTTTGAATTTTATGTTCGACAAAAAAAGGAACTAATATATCAATAATATTGGTGATTAATTGTATGTATATCTGAATTATAATGTATATGTATACTATGTGTACACAACTATCTTACCATATTCTAAAGAACAATTACTACTCTTTATTCAATAACTTCTATCACATCACGACCATATAATTATTTTCCTATAACTGCTAAGCTAGTATAAACATTTTCTTTTGTAACCAGTTACCTCTTGCCGAAGACCTGGGCTAGATCTTCGATAACATTATTGAGTTGCGTCTGCAAATCGTTAAGAATGTTAGCGACATCCTCTTCCAGACTCTTTCCCCCCATCATCTGGTACATCTTCTGCAGCTCTACTCGCATTTGCTGAATGTTGTTCATCAGGATACATGCCTGCAACGAAGAAGAATTTCAAAGAATGTTCACAAGGAAGTTCAAGTAATGCTTAGAAAGAGAATCTCAATTTTCAGAGGATGTTTAAAATAGAGTAAAGATCCAGTGAACAGACAACAAGAATACTAAGATATTTTTTCATCCCACCTTTTAAATATTTAACTACATCAGGGTATACAAACCTTCTTATCATCCGTGACGTAGTTAGGGAATTCTTTCTTGGTAATCTCAGCATAGGCATTGAGTACCTTGACGATAGTCTTGGCAAACCTCTTCATGAATCTCTTCCAGATCTCTGGGTCTGGACACTCCAGTTTACTGACAACACTGAAGCACTGTGTCAATTGCGTGAACACATCCACAACGGAGTTGGAGAATATGGAGTGCTCGGAGCTTGGAGGGAACTGAGGGAGAGATGGTGGTTAGTGTCAATTTTATATCATAATTTTATATAATCCAAGAGAGATGTATTGTTTGATGATTATTATTATTTTCTGGTTTTAAAAGTTGTTCCTCTCCTCAACTAGGTGATTTAAAGAAACATGAAGATAAGAAGGCCTCATATGTAGAAGAGGAGACTGTGAAAGTACGCTCCATGCACTAGGTCGACTACTCGGCCATCACAGGTAACAGTGTTGACCCAGCGCATGGATGGCAAGAATAGACACCCATGGATAAGAGACCTACACAGTCAGTCTGCTTACCCATGGATAAGAGACCTACACAGTCAGTCTGCTTACCCATGGATAAGAGACCTACACAGTCAGTCTGCTTACCCATGGATCAGAGACCTACACAGTCAGTCTGCTTACCCATGGATAAGAGACCTACAGAGTCAGTCTGCTTACCCATGGATAAGAGACCTACACAGTCAGTCTGCTTACCCAAGACTATAGCAAGGCAGAAGGAAGAAGTTGAGGATGGATACAAAAGAAGGTTGAAGAAAAAGAACTAATCATTCCTTAATACTCACTTCATCCTTTTTGTCTCTCTGGAAAGCTGCGTTCAAGAATTCTAAACTGACATCATCATTCTCATTGAGCCACTGCATGACAAACGGCTCAAACCATCTATAGTGAAGGAAGTAGAAATCATATTTAGTCAGTATCAATTAGTATTACGGCATTATATCCACCAAAGAAATGTAATTAATTAAAACAATGTCGCATTTCAAACCTTATGCAAGTAGATTGGAAATTAATATTAAAAACGTTGCCTCACTGTTAATGAATTGCATAATTGTGCTTAATTCTAATATTACCCTGGAAAATACATCAAACAATTCCTATTGTTCTTTAAATCATAAATATTACAAAGCAATTCACTTTGATCTTAAGTTTCTAAAGGATTATTTTGACGAGAATAATGCATCCCATATGAGGATACTTTTGGATGCATTGTAAAGGATGCAAATATTATCAAGAGGATAATATTTTAAAGAAAGCACCGTTAGGATAACTTTTAATATAAAAAACAGATATCTAAAAAAGATTGAGGTTCATTCTAGAAATTTACAAATTTAAGTCGTTGGAAACTTAAAATAAAATATTTTTTTATTGCACTGCATAGATTAAATTACGAATTATCGGTATCATGGATACAAATGAAAATCCTGCAGGTATCATGGATACAAATGAATATCCTGAAGGTATCATGGATACAAATGAAAATCCTACAGGTATCATGGATACAAATGAAAATCCTACAGGTATCATGGATACAAATGAAAAACCTACAGGTATCATGGATACAAATGAAAATCCTACAGGTATCATGGATACAAATGATAAACCTACAGGTACATGGATACAAATGAAAATCCTACAGGTATCATGGATACAAATAAAATAAAAAAATAAAATAATAATCATTAGGTATTTCGTTTTTTCTTAAATGATCAAAGAAGTGAAATCAACCGATAATTCGTAACATAGCCTGAATGTTTTTCAAGTGTACTTACGCAGGGTACTCAGGCACTTGTGATTTGTAAGGTGGAACATCTTTGACATAGTTATCGTAAAGCCATTTTACCTGGGGAAATATTAGGTAATTAAAGTAACTAGTTTATACACATTCTACTCCATTAATCTCTATTCCACTCCATCAATCTCTATTCCACTTCATCCCTCTCCATCAATCTCTATTCCACTCCATCAATCTCTATTCCACTTCATCCCTCTCCATTAATCTCTATTCCACTCCATTAATCTCTATTCCACTCCATCAATCTCTATTCCACTTCATCCCTCTCCATCAATCTCTATTCCCCTCCATCCATCCCCATTCCACTCCATCCATCCCCATTCCACTCCATCCCTCTCTTCTCCAATCAACTCCATCCCTCTCCATTCCACTCCATCCCTCTCTTCTCCAATCAACTCCGTCCCTCTCCATTCCACTCCATCCCTCTTCATTCCACTCCATCCCTCTTCATTCCACTCAATCCCTCTCCATCCCACTCCACACTCTGAATATTGTTCTTCAATATCACAAAGAATCAATTGAAAGATCAAACATTTGATCAGCAAAAAAAGATCTACAAAATTTGACTGTAAAAAGGAATCTTTTTGTTCTAACAAACAATGGAAGGTATCATGGATACCAATTGAAATAACGAGTTAAATTTAGTATTTTATTACTGGGCTCACTTTTTTAATTACAATGAATGTATTTCAATATTTTGATGTGATTTTTAAATAATAAACTATTTACAAAAAAAACATTATTATTATATTTTATTATTATATTGAAACCCCGTTATTTTTAACGGGAAAGTACACTAGTTTTTTATTAATAACCTATCGAAATTTTCATCCGGTATTTTGTTTTTTTTGTTTAAAAAGAAAAAGACAAATTTTTTCATTAAAAACAAGAAGAATATATTCACACCCGGCAATTGTGACTTTGCCCTACACTCTATTTTCATATTTAAACTGAACAAGAGAACATTGAAGGTTTTTCATGTTTCAAGCTTTCGAATAGAAAAATTTCCATTCATCATCAGGAGCTGAAAAGCCAGTGCCTAACTATGGTTTTTCATTACTCACCCTGAAGTGGAGGTTCATGTACTCGCTGCTCTTGCATTTTCTGTGTTGTTCGTGATCCTCCAGAGCGTACTTGACATCTACGGCGAACATTCCCCACATGGTGGCAGCGGACAGCTGGGGAACATAGGGGAATATTAGAGACAATAGTAAAGGGAAATGAATTGAGTGAAGCTAGCTGTGTGTGAAGGTAGAAGAATTTAATATAATTTTGAAGCCTGTACGGGCTTTTTAACAATAACTAAAAAAATAAAATAAAATAATCTAAAAATTGAATAAAAAAAAAATTAAATTATTTTTAAATTTTTTTTATCTTATTTGCCAATAATTATAATTATTTTAAATTATTTCTCATATTTTTTAATTATTTTATCCTATTGTTCAATATATTGTTCAATATTGTTCAATAACAATAGGATAAAATAATTAAAAAATATGAGAAATAATTTAAAATAATTATAATTATTGGCAAATAAGATAAAATTATTTTAAATTGTTTTTTAAAGACCAGAAGAAGCAGACCTTCTTTAAATAATTATCTTAAAATTCTTAATTTAATTTTAAAATTGTTTTTGAAATTTGCAAATAAAATTCCTCACCAAAAACAAGTCAAGTAAGAAATATTGCATCACATTGAAATGTTAGTCGGTACATCAATTTAGAATTCCGAAAGAACATTTCTAAAGAAGAAGTTAGTTAGACAGAGTTTCAAATGCTCATGGATGCGCAAGAAGAACACGGTCAAAGAACACTGTTGATATTCAGGGAGAAATTGATCTGAAACATTTTGCATTGCAAATTGTGCTAAAATAACTAGTAGCAATTTTCTAAAATATCAGAAGATAATTTAAATTAAATTTTGGAACTCAAGATATAGGGCATGAACACATTTTTTCATATGTATGTGAACGAAAATACGTAACCGTTCGATAATTCGGAACTTAGGGTAAGTTACGAATTATCGGTCAGTACCACATCTTCGGTCATATTAGAAAAAAATATATAAAAATGATTATTATTACACAGTGCTATCTAATAATAATATTTTTTTTTCTTATATGTCCGAAGATGAAATACTGACCAAAAATTCGGAACTTAGTCGAATTCAGAGTCATTTTTTCGAAATATTACACATATCAATATGATCGACACTGGAATGATAGTTTAATTTACTTATTATAGATAATATTTTGTTTACATTATATCTGATATATGTATTACAAAAGTAATAAAACGTATTTCATTTTATCGCTACAGATTAAAAACTGTAAGTCCTTTTATAAAACTAACACATAATTAATTAAAATAACGAGTTGAAATGTTTAAAAATACATTTTTTCATATGATCGAGAAGCTGGAACTGTCCGATAATTCGGAGCTTAAACTAGTAGGTATAGCGCGACTGAGTCTACTTCTATTGAAAATAGATACATTTAAAAAAATGGCCGATTATTTTAGACTATAAGGGCATTGAAAAAAAAAGAATATTAATTTTTTTTAAAACTATTATTCTTTAATAAATATGAATCATTTTTTCGAAAAAAAAATTTTCATAAGTAATTTGTTTTGGAATTATTTCTTTCCGAAAAACTAGTTTCTGAAAAAAAATTATTTTTTCGAAAAAAAAAATTCTACAAAAATTTTATTATGAATTTTAATGACGTCAATTTTCTCCAAAAAAAAATTCTAGTTAATTTTTTTCTTACCGCCCCTATGTTGAATTCCTGAGGGAATTGGTTCAGCACAGGTGCATAGTTGTTCCTGTCCTCATCTATCACTGAGACTATCAGGGTGATGAGTTTGTACCAGAAATCAACACTGTCAAGTCTAGGGCCTTCACCAGCCTCTTGCTTCTCTGCGGGGTCAACCTGGGGTGAGAAAGATATTATTAGGTGGTGAAAAAACAGGAGATGTTTTGTATCAGTTTGGAGCGATTACACAAGGCAAAAAAAGATAATCCGACCATTTACACTTGATAAAACAATTTGATGTTTATGATACTTTTTCTCTTTTTTTTTGCTAAATTCAAATATGCAATTGTTTTTCTTAGTTTAGGATTTTGAATACACGGAATTGTACGGAAAAAACTGTTCAGGAATACGTAGCTATACGGGAATACGTAGCTATCTATACGGGAATACCTAACTGTACGGGAATTTGTAGCTATACGGGAATACGTAGCTATCTATACGGGAATATATAACTGTACGGGAATTCGTAGCTATCTATACGGGAATATATAACTGTACAGTAATACGTAGTTATACGGAAATGCGTATATATGTATACAGCAATACGCAAATTACCGTAAGTGTCTGTTTTAAATGCTAACTCTGTTCTCACCTGGAACTCTCTACTGTACAACTCATAACAGTTTTCGAAGAGGAACTGGTAGGTGGATTTGAGACAGGCGATGGCACAGTCTTTCACCACCACACTGGCTCTGGGCGGACTGGCTAGCTCTTGCACCTGGGAAAAAGGGTTAAATTGTTACCATTGTGAATGGGGCACTTATATATTAGTAACGGAAAATTAAAATTTTGTAGCTATGATTAAAAAAATTGTAAGAATTATGTAAAAGTGACTGTTTTCTTATTTTAACAATAAAATTTTTAATGAAGGAAAATATTTAATGAATGACAAATTTTAATAAATGAAAAATATTAATGAATGAAAAATTTTAATAAATGAAAAATATTAATGAATGAAAAATATTAATGAAAGAAATACTTTAATGAATCAAAAATTTTAATGAATCAAAAATTTTAATGAACGAAAATTTTGAAATGAAAATTTTGTATAAATTTTGTGAATGTGGCACTTTAACGGAACAATAATATAGTGTATAACTATATTTTTTATTAATTATATTTCCTAGCCAAAATTGTACTGACAATTATATAATTTCGAAAAGCAATTCAAATTTAATGTTAAAGATTTCTTTTTTCGAATGGTTTGAATCCTAATAAAACATAATCAATGTTGAATTTCAATAACATCTCTGATATCATAGATATTCTGTCGAGTATAATTTTTTTAATCAATCATTACTATTTGATTGGTAGTCGGAAAATGTAACGCCTGCTCATTTAATTAATAATATTATTTAACGAAACATTAATCATTTCAAAATATCAATATTGATTTTGATTACCACTTGGTAAACTTTTAAATATTATTGAATAAAATTATTAAACAGAAATAAATAATAAATGTAAATTTCCTATAATGTTAATATTTCCTGTCCGTGTGTTTTTAGTCGAAATCTTTATTTTACCGGGCAGCAAAGGGCCCAAATTTGGGTAATTCGGCACGGACCTTTTTAGAAATAAAAGGGAACAAGTGAAGTCATTCTTTGATTCAGCGCAACTCAGCTAAACCTAACGATAAAAATATTGAAGTAAACAACTAAATTGGTTATTTGCGAACAATTTAATTCATTTAGTTTTTAGGAATTGGATGTTTCGCTGCTAAATGTATTAAACTTATTATTGATTAGTTTATAAGTGATATTTGTAAGACATAATCATTATGTTGTCATTTGTATGACATAATCATTATGTTGTCATTTGTATGACATAATCATTATGTTGTCATTTGTATGACATAATCATTATGTTGTCATTTGTATGACATAATCATTATGTTGTCATTTGTATGACATAATCATTACGTTGTCATTTGTATGACATAATCATTATGTTGTCATTTGTATGACATAATCATTATGTTGTCATTTATATGACAATAATCATGATGTTGTCATTTGTATGACATAATCATTATGTTGTCATTTGTATGACATAATCATTATGTTGTCATTTGTATGACATAATCATTATGTTGTCATTTTTATGAACTAATCATTATGTTGTCATTTGTATGACATAATCATTATGTTGTCATTTGTATGACATAATCATTATGTTGTCGATACTAACAAGTACCGATAACATGAGATCTACGATATCTGGAAATTGCCGATATATGAAATAATAGATAACCTACTTATTAGATATACTGTATTGTTACTATTATTACCGATATCATGAAATAACCGATACTGATTAATACTGATATATTGATGGTATCGTGATATCCTAATTAGGAGTGACAATGGTTTTGAAGGAGAGATTTCTAGAGTAAGTTTAATTAAAGTTAGTCCTTACAATCCGAGGAATGAAACAGAAAGTGCCAGTTACCTTATTTGCATATTCAAACGAACATCCATCCGCTAGAATCTTACCTCGAAGATACTAGAGGAAGTTTCGAGTTATCGGACGGTTCCACATTTTCGATAACGAGTTAAATTGTTTTATAGTGTCCGGAAAAATGAAACTGTCCGATAACTCAGTATCGGTAATTAATAGTGTGTTATTCGATATCGTTGGAAAACTATCAATATGCTGTTCGTAGAGTTGAAAAATGATGGTTCAGTTAAAACATTTAGTAGCGGATAGTACATCTTATCTTTGTGTCCGATAGTACATCATTCCCTTTTGTCGGATAGTACCGCCAACTCTCCAAATCTTCAAGTTTTTAGCAGGTACTTATTTGGCATGCAAATCAGTGGGGCAGTCTAACTAAGTTACTAACGACACAGCAAAAGCAGCCTTATGATGGCTGTACATAAGGGTCAAAGTACGGCAGAGAAAAGTACTAAAAGGAGTGTTTTAATTCAGTTTCCATTTGCTGGCATTAAACTCGCGACTTTACAATTAAATAAAAATTAATTACGATGGAGTGTATAGTGAAGAGTTCTATGTAACTTAAAAGGGAAGCGAGGGAATAAAGTTAACGTAGATTTTGTATAAATAGTCTAATGCCTATAAAGATATTCGTGTGCCTGGATAGTCTAATGCCTGTAAAGATATTCGTATGCCGGATAGTCTAATGCCTATAAAGATATTCGTGTGCCTGGATAGTCTAATGCCTGTAAAGATATTCGTGTGCCTGGATAGTCTAATGCCTGTAAAGATATTCGTGTGCCTGGATAGTCTAATGCCTATAAAGATATTCGTGTATCTTGATAGTCTAGTGCCAGTAAAGATATTCGTGTGTCTTGATTAGTCTAGTGCCTGTAAAGATATTCGTGTATCTTGATAGTCTAGTGCCAGTAAAGATATTCGTGTGTCTTGATAGTCTAATGCCTGTAAAGATATTCGTGTATCTTGATAGTCTAGTGCCAGTAAAGATATTCGTGTGTCTTGATAGTCTAATGCCTGTAAAGATATTCGTGTGCCTGGATAGTCTAATGCCTGTAAAGATATTCGTGTGCCTGGATAGTCTAATGCCTATAAAGATATTCGTGTATCTTGATAGTCTAGTGCCAGTAAAGATATTCGTGTGTCTTGATTAGTCTAGTGCCTGTAAAGATATTCGTGTATCTTGATAGTCTAGTGCCAGTAAAGATATTCGTGTGTCTTGATAGTCTAATGCCTGTAAAGATATTCGTGTGTCTTGATAGTCTAATGCCTATAAAGATATTCGTGTGTCTTGATAGTCTAATGCCTGTAAAGATATTCGTGTGTCTTGATAGTCTAATGCCTGTAAAGATATTCGTGTGTCTTGATAGTCTAATGCCTGTAAAGATATTCGTGTGTCTTGATAGTCTAATGCCTGTAAAGATATTCGTGTGTCTTGATAGTCTAATGCCTGTAAAGATATTCGTGTGTTTTGATAGTCTAATGCCTGTAAAGATATTCGTGTGTCTTGATAGTCTAATGCCTGTAAAGATATTCGTGTGTCTTGATAGTCTAATGCCTGTAAAGATATTCGTGTGTCTTGAACGAGAATATTAGACGAAGACACCCACACATCTCCAATAAAAGGGAAGTAGAGAAATGTCACAATACACGAACACTCAAATTATTCGGAAAAAGCGGGTGTTAATGAACATATCTCGACCTCCAAAAATTTCTGATTGATACCCAATTTTCGGATACGGTGGATAATAGAGTATTTTCCTCTAAATGAAACAGCATATTCACAATTTTAAGGTCCATGTCACTGTGAACCAAAGGACCAGGTCCTTCATTAAGAAGGTGATAGAGGTAATAAGGTCCTTACCTTCATCCTGAAGAAGGTGATGGAGGTGAGAAGGTCCACGGTGCTCTTAAGGTCCTGTAGTTTCTCTGGACTGCTGGCAGGGAAGTTATTTCTGAAGAGAGACAAATCTATTCGCAGAGAGTTGTGAAGTTGGTCCAGTAGCTTCACGAACTTCTCTTTCTGTGGGAGAAGAAGAGGGAGAGTGAGAAGAGGAGAGTGAGAAGAGGAGAGTGAGAAGAGGAGAGTGAGAAGAGGGAGAGTGAGAAGAGGGAGAGTGAGAAGAGGGAGAGTGAGAAGAGGGAGAGTGAGAAGAGGGAGAGTGAGAAGAGGAGAGTGAGAAGAGGAGAGTGAGAAGAGGGAGAGTGAGAACAGGAGAGTGAGAGTGAGAAAAGGAGTGTGAGAAGAGGAGTGTGAAAAGAGGAAGAATGAGAAGAGGAAGAATGAGAAGAGGAAGAATGAGAAGAGGAGCGTGAGAAGAGGAGTGTGAGAAGAGGAAGAATGAGAAGAGGGTGAGTGAGGAATAAAGGAGTAGTAGAAAGAACCAAGGAGTAAGAATAATAATAAAGACCATCACAGAGAGTCAAAATTTAAAGCTGAGGAACAAAAGTAATATTTTAAAGTAGAAGGAAATAACATATTAAAACTACACAAACTTTCAAATAATACTCTATCATTGTAAACACCAATAAAATATACACCAAATTATGAGTGTATATACATCTATAAATACTTTGGAGAGAATATCTCAATAATATTATTGTTTTGGTACACCTGACTTTTTCTTCCACAGTCATAATCTTCACAGTAAACCGGTTAGTACAGCGAAACAAATATCACTTAAAAGCTTAGTTAAACAAAATAATAAATCTCAATTCGAAGAGGATTTAAAATAAAAAATAAATTTATTAAATAAATTGGTAGTATATAATAACTAGGGTTGTGGCAATATGCTTTTAGAATTATAGTTCCCGAAAATATTATAGACGAAGAGAATTAAAGAGTATTGAATGGCTCTACACCAGTGGTATATAGTATTCGATACCATTTAGTTTTATTTTGTTTATGTTATTCTGGGGAGCTATGATTCGAAAACATATTGTCACGTCCCTAAAGGGCCGTACACACACAGGGTTTTTCAGTCTTTCCACCAGACTTTTTGCTAAGCTCCTCCTACTTATGCCACGAGACTTGAATTTTTTATTTTTATTGGTATCCATGATACTTGCATGTATAATGGATGCTAACTGAAATAAATAATTATTATATCTTTTTTTCTTATATTCTCGTGGGAAAATTAGGAGGAGCTTAGCGAAAATTCTGGTGGAAAGACTTAAAAAAACCTACGTGTGTACGTAAGACTAATTAATTCTCACCCCGAAGTTCGAGGCTGCGAATCTATCGGAGGCTGACACAGCTGATGTGGCGGTGGTGTGGGCGTAGAAGGCGTTGATGTTGGCTAGTAGGGTGGACATGACTGCCGGTACACCGGGGCAAAGGTACTTCGTGGAGAGGCAGTGGAAGTGACTGGGGGGATGGAGGGGTGTTATGATGCGTCAAAATTGTCTTTTAATTTATTTGTATTAACACTTAAACTACCAAGCAGTCAATTTGACTGGTTTTAACTTTTCAAACATCTCATGAATTATTATTGCTTTTATTTAATTACCAATATAAGGAGACAGTGATTGTAATGGGTTATTTTAATTGTTATCCTTAAAATAAAAAGAATAAAATAAAATTAAGTTTTTACCAATAAAAATCTACGAGATAAAAATGTTTTAAAAGTAAAAACCAGTCAAAATGACTGCTTGGTAGATCTAGAGTTAAAGTATACACAATTTCAGTGTTTTCGACAGAATAAATAAAATAATTTTTTCAAAAACGAACCTATTTCGATAATATTTTGTTGAATCAATATTACTTAACTATTTTAAATATTACTATTATTCACTATTATTATTAAATATCAGCATTTATATTACTCACGTCATAGCCTCATAGATACTCTCTATGCCGTAGCGCATGGCAAACTCATCCACAATCTCCTGGGCAGGATCATCAAAGTACACCTTCCAAGCGTCGTCACCTTTGGCGGAAGGTAGCTTCACCACTCCACCTTCCGACTCGCACAGGTAGTGGAAAAGGTTCTCGTGGAGACAGGTGTATTGCACGTGGTAAGGGGCAACCTTCTCCTCGCCTTTAATTTCCACGGAAATGTGCAGTCTGATGGCACCGGACACGGCAGATTTGTCGGTACGTTTTTCCAGGTTGTACCAAACGTCCATCTCGCCTGATAGAGTTCGCACCTTCGGGAGAAATTCGATAAATAAATCATGAGTTTTATTTATTGACGGAAGATAAAAAGTAAAAGAGAGATAAAAATCTATACGAGGATATAGAAGCATTAGTTACTAATATAATAGTTAGATTTATGTAGTAATTGCAGGTGAAGAATTTATTAATGGTACATTTTCTTTTTAGTAGATTAGAATAAATATTTAAAATTCTTAGAAAATCTGAATTTATTGTTAAAAAATTAGGATTTTCCATTTTGAAAATGGTGATGAACTTTAAATCGATAAATATCAATAATTAATAGACAAAACTTACCTCAATGATGGTTTGTCCCAAGAAATCATCACTCTCCCTAGTAAGTTTCTGTCGTAATTTTGACTTGATGTCGTTATCTTCGTCCCAGACTCGAACCTTGATTCTATCGCTTGAATTGTGACACTCGCTGGAAAAGAGACGAAAGAGTTACGACACTGAGAGTTACGACACTGAGAGAGTTACGACACTGAGAGAGTTACGACACTGAGAGAGTTACGACACTGAGAGAGTTACGACACTGAGAGAGTTACAACACTAAGAGAGTTACGACACTGAGAGAGTTACGACACTGAGAGAGTTACGACACTGAGAGAGTTACGACACTGAGAGTTACGACACTGAGAGTTACGACACTGAGAGTTACGACACTGAGAGTTACGACATTGAGAGTAACGACACTGAGAGTTACGACACTGAGAGTTACGATACTGAGAGGGTTACGACACTGAGAGAGTTACGACACTGAGAGAGTTACGACACTGAGAGTTACGACACTGAGAGTTACAACACTGAGAGTTACGACATTGAGAGAGTTACGACACTGAGAGAGTTACGACACTGAGAGTTACGACACTGAGAGTTACGACACTGAGAGAGTTGCGACATTGAGAATTACGACACTGAAAGTTACGACACTGAGAGAGTTACGACACTGAGAGTTACGACACTGAGAGTTACAACACTGAGAGTTACGACACTGAGAGTTGCGACACTGAGAGTTACGACACTGAGAGTTACGACAATGAGAGTTACGACAATGAGAGTTACGACACTGAGAGTTACGACACTGAGAGTTACGACAATGAGAGTTACGACACTGAGAGTTACAACACTGAGAGTTACGACACTGAGAGTTACGACACTGAGAGTTACAACACTGAGAGTTACGACACTGAGAGTTGCGACACTGAGAGTTACGACACTGAGAGTTACGACAATGAGAGTTACGACAATGAGAGTTACGACACTGAGAGTTACGACACTGAGAGTTACGACAATGAGAGTTACGACACTGAGTGTTACGACAATGAGAGTTACGACAATGAGAGTTACGACACTGAGAGTTACGACACTGAGAGTTACGACAATGAGAGTTACGACACTGAGAGTTACAACACTGAGAGTTGCGACACTGAGAGTTACGACACTGAGAGTTACGACACTGAGAGTTACGACAATGAGAGTTACGACAATGAGAGTTACGACACTGAGAGTTACGACACTGAGAGTTACGACAATGAGAGTTACGACACTGAGAGTTACGACACTGAGAGTTACGACACTGAGAGAGATACGACACTGAGAGTTACGATACTGAGAGAGTTACGGCACTGACAGTTACGACACTGAGAGTTACGACACTGAGAGTTGCGACACTGAGAGTTACGACACTGAGAGTTACGACACTGAGAGTTACGACAATGAGAGTTACGACACTGAGAGTTACGACACTGAGAGTTACGACACTGAGAGTTACGACAATGAGAGTTACGACACTGAGAGTTACGACACTGAGAGTTACGACACTGAGAGTTACGACACTCTATCACAGGTTAATTCATACTCCTTAAAATCAAAAATTGCCTTTCTGCTAAATCATTAAACTGACGAAATTTGGTATTGAATATTGAAGCGGAAATAAAGTGCGGTGGAAGATTTTAAAGGAATATTTTAAGGAGCTTTGTTGATTTAGAACTGATTAATAAAGATTCTGATGTGTGTCAATTCAACACACACATCAGCATTGATTTCACAGCAAGGGAAAAAGTGTGTCCCAGTAACACACTTTACTGCATCAACTTCAGTGTAATGTGTGTATAACTTTCGCTAACACAAATCAAACTGTTCGTCGTTCTTGAAGTTTGCTTGTGAATTAAGAATTGAAACTTCCGTAGACTAGAGCAAAGATGGATTTTCTTTTCGTCGGTTCTATTTGTCCAAAGTTTGCAATCGGCAATCAGACAGTTCAAAAATTGTCAGAACTTAGCACATAAACTCCTGTAGTATCTTTTGAGACAATTGAAATAACTGATAGGTGAGGCTGCTAGGCAAGAGGGATTTAGTCCTGGGATATTACTGGAATAGCCCAGGAATAAATTCTTCTTGCCTGGGTAAAAGCGCGGTGGATAAATTGTAAAACGTGGACAAAAAAATGAAAATGAAATGATCTGTAGCTATGTGTTGGGTTATTTATAATGATGGTAATTTGTATCTGATATCAGAAAAATTCGAGACAACTTTTTTCGTTTAATTGAAAGTTATCATTTTTACATTAAATTAAATACTACTAGTATAACTTTGTTTGTGTTAAATAAAAAATAAATAAAAAAACTATTGCAGTTAATTTTCTCTATCAATTATTGTGGTTTCTTCCGGATGAATTATAACTTTTTACTGTTAAATCTTGACTCGAGTTGCTGAAAATCTGGGATTTTTATAGTACCAATTTCAGTAAAATAAATGAAAATAATTTAACATATTCAGTTTTACAACATTATATTACCATGACAAAATCTAGACCTCTGGTGAAATACATGATCTGTTGCGTTACATTGTAATTTACAGCAAATAGCTAATTTTCCTAAAAAGTGATGTTACTAGCGTGATGAAAAGTGTGACACAGTAACAATTGTACTTCATCCGGGCTCCAGAGGGTCACTTTATCAAAAATGATGTAAAACAAAATAGAACAAATTTTATTGCATTATTCTCACTGATAATTATACGGTACAAAAATACGTGATAGACAATGAAAGTCACAAAGTTGCAACAACTTAAGTCAATTAGTTTTCAAATTAGGCATTAATATTTGAAACCAGACCGAGACCCTGAGACCCGCTGGTCGTTCCCTGGTTGACTATAATGTGTATGGATATATTCAAAATAATGCTAATAGTCTACTAAAATATCCTCTACAATCTTCCACACACATTTTCTACTGCTGAAAATATCATCAAACAAAACTTTCTTAATGATGAAAAGTTGAGAAATTTTTAATTCGTTTATGATCTGAAGTTATGAAGCTGAAACTTCATTACCGTACTTCAATAAGCAGCTCTAAATCAGATGCTTCAACTGCTGCTACTTTTAGGCCAGGTTCATAATAGCGGATAAAACGCTGCGTTTTTACCGCCCAGTTTAAGCCTCTTCAATTAATTACCGTTAAATGAATGGAATACAAATTTGCAGTCTATACTAGCGTTTCTACCGCCTTCCCATTCATTTAATTAAACTGCGCGGTGAAAACGCTGCGTTTTATCAGCTACAGTTCTAGTAAATACCTCTTGATGTTGTTATATTTATTCACTTGAAAAATTATTATTTATCACGTAAATGTACATAAAAGCAGCAAGGGACTTTATTTTTCCGTCACTAAAAAAATTATTCAACGATAAAATTAAATCAATTTTTAATACAAAATATTCAACATCATAAAATAATTTAATATTAAAAATATATAAATTAATATCTAAAAAAACAACTATAGATTATTACCAAAATAAGGTTTTTTTATTATCTCCATTATTTTGTCAATAAAAAATACAAAAGCAGTTTTATCTTATTATAATAAAAAACATATTATTATGTTTAATATAATACTCACAAGTTGAACTTCTCGTGCCAGACAGGGTTAAGCTCCTGGGGCACAGTCTTGGTCCTCTTTTTCACCTTGCCCACCTGGACAGTAACATAGGGGTCAGATGTCCCACTTTTGTCCTTTGCAATCAGTCCCTGGGCACTTATAACTGTGGGCAAATGTGGGAAAAGTGAGCATTTCTAGGGAAAAAGTGAGCTTTTCTAGGGAAAAAGTGAGATTTCTAGGGAAAAAGTGAGCTTTTCTAGTGAAAATTTAAAATTTCGTGGAAAAAACTATCGATTTGTTACCCTAATTTATAATTTGATGCTAAAATAGGAAACTATATTTTTATATATATGAAAACAGATTTTAATTTACCAATATACGACTAAACCATTGGTCTTTAATATTGGTCTACATTGGATACCTATAATAATAATATTCAAAGTAGAATTTGTTCGAGGAGTACCTGCCTAAACTACTTAGTATTATGGGAATTAATAGCTACATTTTACGACACTGCTTAGCCTTAATATTAGGATATAAACATTAAACCCAGGCAAATATTAGCGATGCACAACAGAACATTAAATAACACTACTTCATCATAGCATGCACTTACTTTATTATTAATTTATACTTTAAATATGAAAGATATTTCTAAGAACACACCAAAGCACGAATGGATAAGTTTGAACATCGATAAATAATATATAATGATTATAGATTATTTAATGAAACAAAAATTTAATTTGAAAAAAAAATCAAAATTTAAAAAGAATTTATTCCCAAATTTTCATCAATGTGGTATTTTTATTTATTTTAAAATATTTCCATTCTCACTGTGAAATGTTCATTAAAAAATTATATCAAATTTGATTACAGAGTTTTAACAATATTTAGAACAAAGCTAAATTAGGGTTAGATACAAATTATCGAACAGTTCCTCTTTTTCGTTCATATAATTTTTTTAACATTTGAACTTGTTATTTTAATTGGTATCCATGATATCGTATCATGGATACCAATAATTAAAATGACAAGTAAATAATATTAAATTATGCAGTTTTTTTTATACATTTTTAAAGAAAAAACATTTTCGGTTTGTATGATCGAAGATGTGGAACTGTTCGACAATTCGTACCTTCCCCTATTCACTAACTGATGAAGTAGTGAATGTTAGAGAGTAATTGAATTACACTTACCTGTTGAGAAATACAGGTAAACTCTCTAGTATCAAGTCTATCGTGTTTAATAAGATATATAAAATTAAAGGAAAAATTTGTTGCTGAAGAGGCATAAAAAATGATTGAGCTAAAAAATATTTATATATTGTGAATTAAAAATATATTATTGTGAATTAATTTTCATACGAGTTTAAATTTTCGAAAAATGAGCTATTAAATTATTTCGATTAATTTATAAAGAATTATGTAGTATTTATTTCTTTCTAAATAGTGGTAGTTACTTCAGTTCGTGCTATTTTATTCATATATCTTTTTATAGTAAAAAAAATGTGTTCAACATGAAATTGTATTAATTGACGTGAATTAATAATTTAATAAATTTATAGTAATATGGAGAAATGGAAGAAATATAGTTACATGTTTTTAAACTAATTATTGATGAGTGCAATGGATCAGACAAAAAGGGTAGGTGAGCGGTCCTGTCGCCGAAAATGCTTTAGCCGCACGACATTTTCGCCGAATTTTTTTGAAAACACTGTACGTAATAAAAATATTAAAATATGCATTCTATACAAAATGAATACTGTACTGTTTTTATTATAAAATAAGTATACTTTATTTTGCTAAAGAAAATTGGTCATATTTTTGGCGACAGTTTTCGCGACAGAACCTGGAACTAAAAAATGGATGCATGAATAACTATACCCGAAGTGTATATTATAAATTAATAAAAAGAATATTAAAAAATAAATATTGTGATAACTCAATAGAAAGTGTTTTTTAATAAACTAAATAAGTGTGTCTTTATAACCACACTAGAATGGTTTTTCAATTACCACACTAGAATGGTTTTTCAATTACCACACTAGAATGGTTTTTCAATTACCACATTAGAATGGTTTTTCAATTACAAAACTAGAATTGTTATTCAATTACCACACTAGAATGGTTTTTCAATTACCACACTAGAATGGTTTTTCAATTACCACATTAGAATGGTTTTTCAATTACCACACTAGAATGGTTTTTCAATAACCACACTAGAATGGTTTTTCAATTACCACACTAGAATGGTTTTTCAATTACCACACTAGAATGGTTTTTCAATTACCACACTAGAATGGTTTTTCAATTACCACACTAGAATGGTTTTTCAATTACCACACTAGAATGGTTTTTCAATTACCACACTAGAATGGTTTTTCAATTACCACACTAGAATGGTTTTTCAATTACCACACTAGAATGGTTTTTCAATAACCACACTAGAATGGTTTTTCAATAACCACACTAGAATGGTTTTTCAATTACCACACTAGAATGGTTTTTCAATTACCACACTAGAATGGTTTTTCAATTACCACACTAGAATGGTTTTTCAATAACCACACTAGAATGGTTTTTCAATAACCACACTAGAATGGTTTTTCAATTACCACACTAGAATGGTTTTTCAATAACCACACTAGAATGGTTTTTCAATAACCACACTAGAATGGTTTTTCAATAACCACACTAGAATGGTTTTTCAATTACCACACTAGAATGGTTTTTCAATAACCACACTAGAATGGTTTTTCAATAACCACACTAGAATGGTTTTTCAATTACCACACTAGAATGGTTTTTCAATTACCACACTAGAATGGTTTGTATCTTTCCTGTTTGCTGCCAAATTTAATTTATATGCTATTTTCTTATGCATTTTTGCCAAAAAATCCGAAAATGCTTCTAATACTTTTTGAACTATGAGATTTGAATGTAGTTTTTTTATCCGCTAGTTTGTTGTACTGCACACTTCATGATTGTTTAATGACCTGGCAGGGCGGTTCCGGAGGAAAACATGGAAAAATATTTTCCATTTATTAATACATTACTGATATTAAATGAGTAAAATATCACCAGAACTGGAAAGATCCGATTTATGTAACTGAATCGAGGGCGTGCCACCCTTCTTAAGCCCCCCTGCCAGGTCATTAAACAATCATGAAGTGTGCAGTACAGCAAACTAAGTAAATACAAAAAATTACAAACGACTTTATATGTACATATGTTAAGATTCTTCCAAATAAGTAGAAATTTCAAAACTTTCGTTTCATCAGTAATAAATAGGATAATAAATAGCTCAGAAGTATTATTTTCTACAAAACGGAGTGATTTTCAGATTCTTTCGACAAAAATACGAAAGAATTTTTTTTTGTGGTATGCTCAAACAGGAAAGATCCAAGTGTTTTTATTTAATAACCGCACTCAAGTGGTTTTTAATTTTTCACACTAAGGTGGTTTTTTCACCGGATCCTTTACCTTCCACAGCTATTTTGCAGGACCAGTGCGAGGTCCCCTCCAGCACATTGTCCTCGGACTTCTCCAGCGAGTCGATATGAGTGTCAGGGTCCATTTTAAAAGTCATTCTGTAAGCCAAACACAGTCAAACACATAAGCACAAACAAACAGCAACCACAGCACTAACTAAATCACTTGCGTTGATCGTCTGCCAAGAAGCTGCTAAAGGAATGAAAGCTGGAGAGACATCCTGTATCTATAGCTACACAGAAACACACAGAGAGGATTCTACGAATTAACATCTATGAATGCCTTTTCAAATGTAAGCACACAGAAAGCAACATTTAAAATCATCAACTCATTCTCAAAATTATATTTAAAAAGAAATAAATTCGAAAAATACAACCTAGGGTAAGGTATCGGTCAGTTCCACATCTTCGGTCATATAAGAAAAAACGTTATAATAATTGTTATTTAATTTAATTTTAATTACTATATCGTTTTTCCTTATATGACCGAAAATGTGAAACTGACTGATAATTCGTAACTTAGCCTAGCTACATTTTTTAACCCATTCGACTATTCCAAATCATTGCCTTTCTAGAGTTATAAAGAGATTCGAATGAAAGTCTGGCGATGAAATTCCCATTAAATACGGATATAAAAATCTGTCATGCAAAATGACAGCAAAATGCCCCCAAGTCTACGGGCATCAACGCCATAAATCCCTGCCTGCATTTGGAACAAAAATTAGAACACCCAAATTACACGAAGAAGCTGCGAGCAAATAACAGAAAGGAAAAAGAACAACAAAAATAATCTTTATGACTTAGAGACTGAGACTCAATTACCGATTGCTAACAGATTACCGTATCTGAAATAAAAGTATAGCTACGCCATTCAAAAAAAAAAAAAAAATCAGAGAAAAATAGTTCATAAATTTGATGAACTTTTCATTTATTAAAAAATTCGTATTTTTTTGAATGATGAACATTCAGAGACTCGAGTTTGATATGTAGTACTGTACGACAATGATTTGAAAACTTCATGTCAAATTTTTTTTGTTTAAAAAAATATTTCAGTTTATTATAATTTTGTTTAAAAGATTTTTTGTTTCAAAAGACAAATAGCTTCCCATCCAAAAGAAAAATAAGAATAAATAAAGCAACATTATTCTATTTCAATCACTAATTAAATAATATTTGTAATCTAAAGACAGTTGTTGAAAAAAAAAATGGAGAAAGCAGTTCACAACGTCTAAACAACATCTCTAACATAACGTCGAACAACATCACCAAGACAATGTATATCAACATTTCTAAGATAAACGTTTCGGGCTCGGTCACATGAGCGTTTTTGGAGCGGTTTCAACGCTTCAAAAACGCCGCGTAACATGGATACGTAAGAAACAGGTTTAACAATAATTTCCTCAGAGACGAAAACGCTGTTCAAAAACGCTCGTGTACCCGAGCCTTCAACAACATCTTTAAACTAACGCAATAACAGTTAAAAAAAGCATTAACATTTAACGACAGTCAAACGCTAACGAATTTGTAAAATGGGGTAAATACTTAATTTCAAAATATAGCTAAGTTATCGAATGACAATTTTAGTACTCGGTAACATGATCACATTCGATGATTAAGCATTTCCCTAAAGTACAATTTTCAAGATCTACCCAATAAACATATACTAGACTATATTTTACAACCACCCCTCACAAATAAAGAAACAGATACAACATACACTCTGTTAGAAGCAATCACGACAGAACAACAAGATGTTAGTTCAGAGCATGCCGTTTAGTACGACCACCATTCTCACGTCCAGCCATTATCACGACCAGATTTCTTCAGATTTTTTTTTTAACATTTTTTCATCAAAATTTCGTAGAAATCTTTAAAGGCGTTCATGGTGGTAGGAGAGATCAAAGGTGGTTGCACTAAGCGGCTGGTAAGAAGGTGACGGACCTGTGATAGCAATTTTAGCAGACCATTTACTGGTGCCGTCTAACACGGACTGATGAACCGAAGACATGTTAGCGGAGTGACCCGTGGAGTCTATGCTGAAAACAGCTCTGCGCCAACAAATAGTGTTATTAGAAAGAAGATACCAAAGAGCATTAGAAATAAAGAAATGTATGTACTATATAGGGGAAAAATGGATTAGTTAGGAATTTTAACCTTTCATTGCGCGATAGGCGATACAACTTGAAAAATGTAAGATATCATTTGAAAACATTAAAATTCGAAGATTTGAATTCGAAGATTTGAATTCAAAAATTTAAATTCGAAAATTTGAATTCAAAAATTTGAATTTGAATTCGGAATTTTACATTAATTTGAAAAAATCAATTCTAAATGATAAAAAGATTCAGTTGAAATCAAGATTTCATATTCAAATGAAATATTTATAAACAATCAATGGATCAGTATTTAATGGAAATAACCATCAGTCGTTATAAATAAATAGCGCAGTGAAAGGTTAAATAATTAAATAACAAAGATTATTCATGGTAATAATATAATACTAGCGTTGCTACATAAAATAATTATTTTCTACAACAAACTAAAAATAAATGATATTTCCGTAAAACTAAAATAAATAAATGCAGTTGACAAATATAGAAAAAAATTATACCAAATAAATTAAAAAATAGAAAAATACAGTAATACATAATATTCAGATCACTCATTCATACTTTTAGCAAATTAAAAACACACTTCATCACAGAATACCAATACAACTTCATCACTATACTTCATCACTATACTTCATCACTATACTTCATCACTACAGATCTAAGTGCATTAAACATACACACTACACCACAACATACCATCTACTATCAGAAAAAAGAATCACCTCATTATGCTAATTTCACAAATCACAATTTTCTAATTTCCTATCATTTTCATATCTCACAAACTTGTCATCGTGTACCTAATTCTAAAATATCTACAACAACTACAAGCATTACAATTAGTAAAGATTCTATTACAAAATGTGAATCTAGTAACCTGTGAACAGCATTTTTCTTCGGCGGCAATACATTTCCCCCGTTCCATTACTGGGTATGAATAACAATAAATTAAACTGATGTCTTCCAAGGATAAGAATTACACTAATGCATTGCCTTGCAGACACTGCAGGCGGTTATTGTCCTAAGGTAAAACTGCGTGTCTATGCATCTCAGACAAAAGAAACAATAATGGTAATGCAGTCTCAGAGCATACCTACCTGTGACGGTTACAAAAAAACATCTGGCTTTTATTATAGTGATGAAACTAAAGATGAAGTAATGTGGAAGTAGAATAGTTATTATAAAAATTATATTCATTCATCATAACTATTACTTTTTAGTATCTATGGTATTTCTATTGAGAAACTACAAGTTATGAAGTATTGGTTACTTAATAACTCAGAGTCACTTCATAGCTCGGGTGCACTAGATAGTTTTCTATGAATTAAATAGAAAACTATTGTAATTTAACGATAACTATGACGCAATTCTAGACGCATTTCATTTTCTATAATTTAAACAGAAAACTATTTCATAACTCATGAGATTTACTGTATTTTTTCTTACTATTAATCTATCAAAATTGAATAATTTGATCAAACTCTAAAATTAAACTGATCAAAACTATAATAATTCACATAGAAAAGCTAATGATTCTAAATAAAATAATATCAATTAGAAATGTAGTAAACAGTTTCAAAATGAATATAAAAAACGATTCAACCAAACTGATAGCGTTTGACTTTCAAAGAAATGCAATCGGTTCAAAGCCTCAAAAAGAAATATCTTTTCAGACCCCTATTCGAATGGTACACCGAACTACACAATCCTCTGACACCCAAATGCATTCTGAAATATGATCGTTTGTTGCTGATAAAATAGAAGATACTGCGAGTGATTTTGTTTGGGGAGAGATTGGAAAAGACTTTTACCGTCAGAGTTGTTGGTAGTTTTAAGATACATGTGTGTATTGATGTTCAAAACACTTTGTGATGACGTAAGAATGATTTGGGATAAAGTAAATAAAATGCATTGATGCCGAGTTAATTCGTATCTGCATACTAACAAAGGAATGAACTAATATTTTAAGAATAAAATTATAATTTAAATTTTTTTTATTAAGCCTTAAATGTTCCCTTCTAAGTTACGTATTTTGCGTGATTTTTGAGATACTTTCCTTATTATTTTTGGTAATCTCTTTCACATAATAGAGCAAATGTGTAATTAATTGTGTATGTTTACATAAGTTAAGCGAATTTTTATTTTATTTAAAAAAAATATAAACAACCACTTCTTTATTATTCCATATGTTTTCTTTACCTGTAAATAAATGCAGAAATTCCGAATATAAAATTCACCTATAGTTGTGATTCAAAAGAAATTTGCATTGCGAGTAATATTGACATACAAATAGATGAATAATGCACATGTAGTTCAATTTAAACTACCCTCTTTCGCGAATAAACTTCTTGCCATGTGTAAAGTTTAGATGCTTTTTTTTAACAGAGATGCCTGCAAATTGAAAAGATTCAACAAGACTCTGATATCAAAAAAGTTTGGAACTTAGGGACCGATTATACGAAAAAGATGTAAGCAAAGAAGTTGCCTATTTAAATTATTTAATTGAAATAATTTCTATGCTACGAAATAGCATCTTTTCAAAATAAGAAAAATGCTTTTACAACCAAAATTTTAAATAATCATAGTATTTTGAAAAATTTAATTGAATAAAAATTTTGAAAATTTAAATCGATACCGAAAAAGAAAATTTAAGTAGAACTGAAAATGATTTTTTTTTGCGGAAAAAAGTGGATTCATTTTTCGGCAATACACCAAAAATTAAAATATGTATCAGGATAATCATATATTTCAATTTAATTTGAATTCACAATCAGAAAAGTAGGACTCATATGTTGTTAATATATATATTTAACACATTTAATTAGTGAATTTACTGGACACGACTCAAGGGAAATTATGGAGTGGAGAGCTCATTTAACCGGGGAAATAGGAGGAAATAATTCAACTGAGTAAATTAAATGGTCATTTTTAGACCTAACTATTGAAGCCATTAAAAGGGAACCATTTTGTGCATGATGAAAAACTACATTTTTAGCACCGTTAAAATGCTTGTAAATATCACATACCAATTCTAAGCCGCAGTGAAAAAGATATCAAATAAACAGAGAATAAAGTCATCTAAATTGAATTTATAAAAATAAAAACGTTTTAAGTGCTAACTTTTGACAATAAAACAATCAGTGAACATTAATTCATCACCACAATAGTTAGTATTTAGGAAATTTCAAAAACGCCAAAAAGCTTCCCAATTCACCGTTAGAATTTAAACACGAAATTGAATAACGCTTCTTTCGAATAAAAACAAAGCGGCAGCTGACTGAATTCAATTTAATGATTCAAAAAGCGTGAAATTCTTCTGAATGTATTTCAAAAGGGGCCCATAGAAGGCAATGGTGATATTACCCACTATAATAGAAGGCAATGGTGATATTACCCACTATAATAGAAGGCAATGGTGATATTACCCACTATAATAGAAGGCAATGGTGATATTACCCACTATAATAGAAGGCAATGGTGATATTACCCACTATAATAGAAGGCAATGGTGATATTACCCACTATAATAGAAGGCAATGGTGATATTACCCACTATAATAGAAGGCAATGGTGATATTACCCACTATAATAGAAGGCAATGGTGATATTACCCACTATAACAGATGGCTATGGTGATATTACCCACTATAATAGATGGCACTGGTGATATTACCCATTATAACAGATGGCTATGGTGATATTACCCACTATAATAGATGGCTATGGTGATATTACCCACTATAATAGATGGCACTGGTGATAGTACCCACTATAATAGAAGGCAATGGTGATATTACCCACTATAATAGAAGGCAATGGTGATATTACCCACTATAATAGATGGCTATGGTGATATTACCCACTATAATAGATGGCACTGGTGATAGTACCCACTATAATAGAAGGCAATGGTGATATTACCCACTATAATAGAAGGTAATGGTGATATTACCCACTATAATAGAAGGCAATGGTGATATTACCCACTATAATAGATGGCAATGGTGATATTACCCACTATAATAGAAGGCAATGGTGATATTACCCACTATAATAGATGGCAATGGTGATATTACCCACTATAATAGAAGGCAATGGTGATATTACCCACTATAAATCCAAACCATTCGTGGGAGTAATCATCCGTGAACCCAAAAAGATATCTAAACGCCTATCTTTCGATAACTGCAGCCTATTTATTTAAAGTCCACTTTTGATAGATTTATATTTCAATAATACCATTTTTTGTGGTAGGTAGTGTGGATTAAATTTTTATATGTCGAATTTTTAATTTTCTAATTGAATAACATTGTATCAAAGATCTATGATGGAAGATTCATATGGAAATTAAAAAGCTACTTCATTTTTCTTACCGATCGAAGATACAGATGTAATGTATTTAATAGAATCCCCATTAGTCTAATTAAGATAATTAATTTAAAGTTAACCTAACTTAGCTACAGTCTTGGTAATTCGATATAAGTAAAGATAATTAACAGATCCAATTCTCATTATTTGACAACATTAACTCAAATGAAATTAAAGTTAATGAAACTTTTCATTTATACATCTGTTTATTACAATTCAAACATCCGGTAAATCAGTCTAACATCTCTCTGACTCTTCGAACATCCGGTAAATCACTCTGAACATCTCATTCACTCTTCAAACATCCGATAAATCACTCTAAGCATCTCACTCACTCTTCAAACATCCATTAAATCACTCTAAGCATCTCACTCACTCTTCAAACATCCAGTAACTCACTCTAAACATCTCATTCACTCTGCCCGTAAATCATTTCCAGGTATCCTTACCGTATCTGTTCGAATATCTCCGGTCTCTCCCGCTCCCGCTTCTTCATCCTGTCTTTCATGGCTGCGATGATATTATTGGTCTTGTCTTCGGCCCCGTGCTTGGAACTCTTTTCGGCCGCCCCTGATACAAGAATGAGAGAAAGGATTAGACCAAGAACAGGAGGAGAGGAGGGATAGATCTTGATACAAGAATGAGAGAAGGAATTAGATCAAGAACAGGAGGAGAAAAGACCCTGGTACAAGAGTGAGAGAGAGGATTAGACCAAGAACAGGAGGAGAGAGAAGATAGGCTAGTACAATCAAGAGGTAATGAGGTTGTATCAAACGATATTAAATTTTAAATAGAGAGTCTGAAGACAAGAAAAAGATGTTTTAAACTAAAATATATAAAGACAATGGAGAAAAATAATTCTGAGGAAGAAGAAAATATTATCACACGAAATTGCTAATTTAAATTACTATTCCATCTATGGATGAAAATATTATCAGAATCTATAATTGTTAATGTTACTGTAAGCATTATTACAGCAACGTTATTGTTAACAATATCATGATAACGTTAGAGTTAACATAAGCATGACAAGCTATTTTACTTGCAAGACCATTTGTTTCTCTAACGAGTCAACGAGGAACGAACAGCAACACAGTTTGTACCATTCAATGTTGTCACTGAAGCTATTTATCTTCAACTGAACTTTAATGATATTCCATTATACATTCAGTGAAATTCCAATTTAACCTATAACAGTTTATTCAGAAAAGAATTTATTTAGGAACTATACATAGGGATGAAATGTTAAGACGCATGCAATCATTCATTTAACGTTTTACTTACTATCCAGGTTTCTGTTATAATTAATTAATCTTAAAGCTCTTATATAACAAAATAGACGTAACTAATTCCTATTCAAATTGAAAAAGTTTTCAAAATATAATAAGGAATTAGCTACTATATATTATCACCAAACCACTTGTTGGAATCTTCTCGTTCTCTTCTATCAGAGAGGACCAATCATTAGGTTATAATAACATCAATCATCACCACTCAATGCATTTCTGTCGTGCCTATATCAATAACTCTATAATCTAGTCAATAGGCTTGTAATCTATTCAATAGCCGTATAATAAAAACGTCAAATTTGAGCGCCAATTTCCGCACGGAAAAATGAATGCCTCGGTCGGCTGGTTTGAGACACCAAATGCAAGAATAGGAAGAGAAGGTTTAGGGCTGACAAAGATAGGATACTGGTAATGGGATACTAACTGCATTTAAGGGATAGAGAGAAAAATGTATTGCATTTTAGGATGTAATTTACGAATTATTGGTCGGTTTCACATCTTCGGTCATATCAGAAAAAGCATTATAAAAATTAAGTTATTTTAAATTGTATTGGTATCCATGATACCTGCAGGTATCATGAATACAAATAAAATTAACAATTATTATATCGTTTTTCTTATATGACCGAAGATGTGAAACCGACCAATAATTCGTGGCTGTAACGTGGCTGTACTTTAACACTTACAGTATTCGATTTTTTTTTGACGATCAGAAGGACTGCAAATCTAAGTTTTAAAGTACAGGTGCGTTACTCTAGTCCCCGTTGTCATTTTCAACCATATAGCCAATCACAGAAACAAATGGAAATACAAAGGGTATTACACCATTGAAAGGGTTTTGAATGCAGCTAAAGTTTTGGCTATAGATTGAAAGTAAACAGACGGGTAGGTTATTTACAGGACAAAGGGACACTAGAACTACCTTCAAACTGCCATAGTAATCAGAGAAGGAAAAGAGTATCTGATAAAAGAGGGCGAAGGAGAGAATATGGATCTGAAGGAGATATGAGAACTGTAGACAGTAGGGTGAGTTACCTTATTCTTGTACAGTTACGTATTCCCTTACAGTTACGTATTCCCTTACAGTTACCTAATTCCGTACAGTTACCTAATTCCCATACAGTTACCTTATTCCCATACAGTTACGTATTCCCGTACAGTTACGTATTCCCATACAGTTACGTATTCCCGTACAGTTACGTGTTCCCGTACAGTTACGTAATCCCGTACAGTTACCTAATTCCCGAACAGTTACCTTATTCCCGTACAGTTACCTTATTCCCGTACAGTAACCTTATTCCCGTACAGCTACGTATTCCTATACAGTTACGTATTCCTGTACAGTTATGTATTCCCGTACAGTTATGCATTCCCGTACAGTTATGTATTCCCGTACAGTTCTGTATTCCCGTACAGTTCTGTATTCCCGTACAGTTACGTATTCCCGTAAAGTTCCATATTCTAGTCCATCACATTCACACTTAATTCGTGAATAAACTGTTTCTTTACTAAGTGTTAAAACAATTAAAGTTGACATCCACTGTGACACGTTCTATCAAGTGCCAGACTATTTAGAAGTAACGATTGTGTACGAAATTGCGTAACTGTCCAAATAATGTAACTTACCCAACATTTAAAGTCTTCACTAAACACATTTATAAGGTATTATTTTGGAATGAACTCACCTTCTACAAATAAAATAAGAATTAATTAACAGGTATATAGAAAAACAGACAGAAAGAGAAAGAGCTAGGGGATACGGATACACTAGTGGATACGGATACACTAATGAATATGGATACACTAGTGGATACGGATACACTAGTGGATACGGATACACTAATGAATACGGATACACTAGTGGATACGGATACACTAATGAATACGGATACACTAATGGATACGGATACACTAATGAATACGGATACACTAGTGGATACGGATACACTAGTGGATACGGATACACTAATGAATACGGATACACTAGTGGATACGGATACACTAGTGGATACGGATACACTAATGAATACGGATACACTAGGGAATACGGATACACTAATGAATACGGATACACTAATGAATACGGATACACTAATGGATACGGATACACTAATGAATACGGATACACTAATGGATACGGATACGTTCTGCGCCATTTGCCGAGTTGCACACTCTCGAGAATGCGCTGTGCATTTTTAATCACTTCAACATTATAATGGCGTGCATGCGTCAATACTTCAATTTAGTTATTATCGAACCGTATAAGTGTATCAGTAGGTCTACCGTCCCCACCTCTCTGTCAGGGCGTTAAACAATCATGAAGTGTTCAGTATAACAAACTAGCGGATACAACATACTACATAACGGCCATTTATGTTTAGAATTTCAAAATAATCTTCATTTATATATAAATGTGTGAAGATTAATTTCAAATTGAACAAAGATGACAAGAGATAATTAAGGATTACTTTAAAACTCTCAATTTAAATGGCCGTTATGTAGTTTGTTGTATCCGCTAGTTTTTTGTGCTGCACACTTCATGATTGTTCAACTACCTGGCGGGGAGATAGGCACGTCCCCCTTTACACATATATCAGTATTCTATTACATAATAAATAAAATGAAAGTAATAACGCATAGTCGGCTTTAGATGGTTAAAGGAGTTTAAAACGCGCAGCAAGCTCTCGAGATTGTGCAAATCGGCAAATGGCGCGGAGCAGATACACTAGTGTATACTGGAAGGTACAGCTATGTAGAGTAGCCTAGTGATGTCTAGTTACTATCCCGTAAACATCCCAATAATCTTGCATTTCATAGACCTAAAACTGAAATCTGTTGAATCAAACCAACCAAATTATATCAATTTTATAGTTAACTGCGATTCTCAAATTCATTAAATAATCAATAATTATCAATGATTATTTATTAGCGATGTTAATTTACCATCCCTGTGCCACTAATGATGATTTGTTTTTACCGGTAATTTCAATGCATCATTCATTTAATTAATTTAACTGATTTTCTCCACTTAGATTTGCTTTGTTAAACTGAACCAAAAATGGACTTTTTGTAAAATAATTAAACCGGTAGTGTAAATTACGAATTATTGGTCAGTTTCACATCTTCGGTTATATAAGAAAAAACGATATTATAATTGTTATTTTATTTTAATTTTAATTGGTATCCATGATACCTGCAGGTATCATGGATACCAAAATAAAACAACAATTATAATATCATTTTTTCTTATATAACCGAAGATGTGAAACTGACCAATAATTCGTAACTTACCCAATCGCTACGTTTTTGTCTAACCCTGTAGATGTATAATGATACGTACTAATCTATTGAAAAGACGTTTAATGTGTTTACTCACTCTGAGCCGCTGCATTTCATATAATAGTTAAGATGAGAGAAGGAGAAGAGGTAAGTAATAGTCTTAAGAATAGGGAGACTATCCTAGTCTTAGAACTAGGGTAGGGGGGCTGAGTCTAGGTATCCTAGTGCTACTGACTAGGTAAAACGGGGGGGGGGGGGGGGGCACAACTAGTTAAAATACCAAGCCTTTAATTTTAGGGGAATAAGTAACCACTTAGATCTAGAGAAATGGAATATATACATAAAATAAGCCTATAAAATGATGATATTTTACCGAAATGATAGAGAACGTCAACCAGGGTATTTTATGTACCAGTTTCCCTTTAAAATATGTCAAGCATTATATTGGATGCATTTAAATGCATTACTCACTTTGCAAGCAGTCGGCATTGAGTAGATCCTTGCATTTCTCGTGACATTTTACACCGCACTCGTTACACCTGTAGAAAAGAGAAGTATTATTATTTATTACACCTATAATAGAGGTATGATCATACTTAGAGTAGAGGTATTATCATACCTAGAATAGAAGTGTTATCATACCTAGAATAGAGGTATAATCATACCTTGAATAGAGGTATTATCATACCTAGAATAGAGGTATTATAATCAACAAGTCATTATTATGATTAATATCATATTAATTAGGTGATTGTAATATCTAATAATGAGCAAGTGATTACTCAGGATTAATGACTAGCAAACGATTATTATGATTATTGGCTATCAAGTGATTAATTACCTTCTTGTGAAGGGTTATGTTTTGAATGTCATTTTACTTAATGACTTTAAAGTTAGTAATAAATTACCTATCATACATTTGGTCAGTTTCAATTAAATTCTATTTTCAAAGAATTTATGTAATTACAAATTAGTAAAATGA
Source organism: Caprella mutica (assembly GCA_947561585.1). Lineage (NCBI taxonomy): Eukaryota > Metazoa > Arthropoda > Malacostraca > Amphipoda > Caprellidae > Caprella > Caprella mutica. The sequence goes on along the minus strand of CANNZV010001856.1, from coordinate 128,689 downwards.
AATTGATTTCAAAACTTTAAATTGATAAAAGGAAATTTATAATTTTTTTTTAATATTTAAAGTGATGTTTGATCGGCATTTTTCTTATTTTTTTGATTAATGACTTTTAAATTACTATCAAACTTATTGTACATTTGTTAAGTTTGATTCAAATTGTATTTCGAAATAGTCTAATTAACTACACACCTGACACCCTGGCGGGCAATGCCCCAAAGCAGGCCCTCACACTCGTAGCAGTAGGTGGGGGAAGTGGCGGTCCAGGGGGCGAAGTTGTGAGGGGTGGTGGAACTGATGGGGTAAATCAGGGCCTGCAGAGTCTTCTTGTACACGTGCATTTTCTGAAAATATAAATGCATTGGTAAAATGCAATAGAAAAATAGTAGTTTTAAGAATAAATTAATAGTTTTAAAGAAATTAAATTTTCAAATAAATTTAATTTATAACTCAAATTTGAATGAATATCAATTTGGAATTTTTTTTTAAATTATAATTTTATAAATATCACATTAAATTGAATTTTAATTAATATCAATAAATATATGGAATAATTGAAAAATGTATTCAAGAAGGTAAATAGTAAAATAATTTTGCATAGGATATACGATTAAATTTATAATGAATGAAAATCATACATAATATATTAATTGTCAGTAAATATTTATTGATACATGGAGATGATAATTATTATTATTTTTACCATATAAAGTACTTGATTTTCTCTAAGATGTTTAACTCACCAACTCCTCGTCGTTAAGGGATGCCCTCGGAACTGCTGACGATAGACCAGCGTTACGCTTCGTCGCTGCCATCGTCTGGTGGGAGAATGGAGGGGGAAGAGAGGGGGGAAAGAGGGGAAAGAGAGGGAATGGAGGGGAAAATTAAATAAAATACGGATCAAAAACAATAAAAAATGAATTTGAAATAATTTGAAAAAAATTATAAACAAATTAGATTCAAAATTATTTCGTTAAAATTATAAACAATTTTAAAGTTAATTTTGAAACAATTTAAAAATAAATTTTAAAATAATTTGAAAATAATTTCAAAATTAATATTTAAATTATTAAGTTTAATTTGAAAATATTAGATTGGAATTTGTGAAATAGAATTAATAATTATTAATAAATTATAGATAAATATGTGGATTCCAAGCGGCAAGGTGGGGGAAATGAAAAAATATAATCACCATGGAAAATAAATATCCATTATTTCAAATGTTTAGCATTTTAACCATAGGAAATATTAAGTAAAAGAAGGAAATGCAAAGATGTAATAACTATTAATACTCTACAAACCTAATAAACAATAATAAAGATATTGTAAAAATATCTACTAGGGTAAGTTACGAATTATCGGTCAGTGCTACATTTTCGGACATAAAAGAAAAAATTATATAAAAATTGTTATTATTACACAGTGCTATCTAATAATCTATTATTATTATTTTTCTATATGTCCGAAGATGTAGTACTGACCGATAATTCGTAACGATAATTCGTAACTTACCCTAATGTTTTAAATATTTTACAATAAAATGAATAAAAAAATAAAATAAAATAAGTTGAAGCAATTTTAAATCGACATTAATTGATGAAAAAATTTGAATATAAATCTATACTAATTAAGAAATTACATAGAAAAAATTAAAAGATTTAGTTCATATGAATAATAAAAACATATGAAGTTATCAAATTAAATTTAGTGAATTCAATACTATAATTAATTATAGTTTTTATAGGGTGCAAAAATGATGATAAACTCTACGGATTATTTTCTTAAAGTTTGGGAAATTTTTATTTTTAATGTATAGAGTGCTTATAGAAAGTATTGTGACTAGTTATTATAGGGTGAGTTACGAATTATCGGTCAGTACCACGTTTACGATCATTCAAGAAAAAATGTATATTAATATTTTTAAAATTTAATTGGTATCCATGATCTTTGATAATGGATACCAATTAAAATAAAGAATTAGAATATTAAACTATATACTTTATCTTTATGTGATCGAAAAAGTGGAACTGTCCGATAATTCATAACTTACCCTATTTATTATCAATTCACTAAAAGCTTTTTAAATGTAACTATTATTTATAAATAACAGATAGTTTCTTCAATTTAAAACAATGAATATGCAGATAGAGTTTTTTAAATATTATTACTAGTTTAGATAAGCACTGTACACTGATAAAGTACTGTGAATGAAAGAGCTATATAGAATGCATGTCTTTTATATATAATAATGGCAATTATACTACACTTTTATAGAGTATATAGGCAGTAGGTATGCTATTGTGATTATAATCATTATAATCATTATGCTCATGCAATAGTAATGTACAGGGAAAACATTAATGATTATAACTAAAGATATTTTATTTGGTAAAAAATATCAATAGTTATTTCGCTTTGTAATTGTTGTCAATCAATAAATATAATTATCAATCAATTAATATATTTATCATTCAATAAATAATTTTATCAATCAATTAATATATTCATCAATCAACAAATATATTTAACAATCAATAAATATATTTATCAATCAATAAATATATTTATCAATCAATTAATATATTTATCAATCAATTTCAATCAACAAATATGAGGTAAAGAATCAATTTCCAGATCTGAATTAATTTAATGAAAATTTAAATAAGTTATTATAAAAAACACGTATTCATTTTTTAATGCATTCTTTTAAATTTAATAACCCATTGAAATATCCATCAGGGAATTGTTCCATTACCCTATAATCTTTTCCATCTGGAAATACCCTAAAAGTATTCCATATCAAGCTGCAAACTTAAACACAACTTAGATTCTGTCAATATTTACTCCCTAGATTGTTTTCATATTTTCTTGTCGGGGTAAAATAAATGGAGTTTTTGCAAGTAACTTCCACATATTTACACCGAGAGAAGAAACTATTTACTTAAAATATATCATTAGTTATATTGATGTACGGTAGAACTCATCTATAATGAAATCCTATAATGTAGAGTCCTATATAAAACCTATAATGTACATAGAGTCCTTATTAAACAAGTAGCCTGTATAGTGAATTGATTTTATTTAGTCTGCCATAAAATGGCCCCTGGTTTTCTATAACTGATGGCCATTTGGGCAGACGGAAGAAGATTTGCTCACTATAGAGGCTACTTCTTTACTGAAGACTGGACATTCACTATAGAGGATTTTATAATAGAGGAGTGCTACTGTATACTACTATAGTTTCCTCTATATATCGAAGTAATTATTTAATATTAATATTTTTCACAGCACGTGCGAGTTTAATAATACATGCCTAATGCATATACAGTATTTAGTAACTAAATCGTCGATTCAGTTTCAATATTTCTTTCAAATATTCCTTTCATGTCTTTGAACTACGTATTATTATGAATATTTTATTTCGACCATTAGTCGAATTCTACTGAAAGACTACAATATATTTCCATGAAATTGTCTATAAACTACATACGAGATTTACAGTTTTTCATGCAGATTTACAGTTCACAAATAGGTTTTTCATGCAGAATATTGTATGATATTTACATTTAAGTACAGTATCTATGTACATGTATAATTTAAACACTATTTACTTGATACATGCAGTTGGTAGCTAAAATTACTTAATTTTAAGCAAGATTCAAACGACAGAGAGCATGTTTTCGACTCAAGTATCCCAATATCAAGGTTACTTCTTTTTACCATTCGGAAAAATTTACAATCGGCAGATCGTCTGTTACGTTAAATAGTGATGGTATTTTATCGTAAAAATCATAATTTAAGATATTATCGTTAGAGTTATTCAACGAAAGACTAGAGTAAGTTCCGAATTATCGGTCAGTACTACATCTTCGGACATATAAGAAAAAATAATATAAAATTGTTATTATTACACAGTGCTATCTAATACTTCTGCAAACCCAGGTTTGCAGAAGTATTAGATACCACTGTATAATAATAACAATTTTATATTATTTTTTCTTATACAGTATGACCGAAGATGTAGTACTGACCGATAATTCGGAAGTTACCCTAGAAGTGTTCTAATTCGCTAAATCACTTATGGTCGTAGATATATGATCTATTAACCTTTAATTATAATAACCGATCTTAAATTTTCCGATTGGGTTTCACAGTCTGCAGACTTCATCACAATATATTATTTTATATTATTTAAAATTCATAGTTTAACGTTAATATTATTACAAAACTTTCATAGTGTGATAAAATCGAAGACAAATGGGGTAAGTTACAAATTATCGAACAGTTCCACATTTTCGATCGCACAATTTTTTTGAAAACATTATAACTCGTTAATAAACAAGTTAAATATTTTATTTTTCATACGATCGGTAATGTGACTGTGTCCGCTAACTGATAGGTTACACTATTCATGCTAGAGAGGGGGTGTGTACCTTTGGCTCCTGGAGAGAAAGTGAGAGAAGATGTCCAAAGGATAACAACAATAGCATTGAGTGAGAGTGAAATGAAGAGGTGTGAGAGGGAGGAAAATGAAGAGGTGTGAGGGGGAAAAGACAACTATGACGTCACGCTCAAACTACCTTCTGATTGGCTACTGAATGTGGTTAACTTTCTTAATTCCGACCATTAATATTTATAAGAATAAATAAATAAATAAATGTTGACCAAAACAATAATTAATGTATACTTTGTATTTTAGGATTATTTGAGCCTAACGAGTAATGGAACCTAACGAGTAATGGAGCCTAACGAGTAATTGAACCTAACGAGTAATGGAGCCTAACGAGTAATTGAACCTAACGAGTAATGGAGCCTAACGAGTAATTGAACCTAACGAGTAATTGAACCTAACGAGTAATGGAACCTAACGAGTAATGGAACCTAACGAGTAATGGAACCTAACGAGTAATTGAACCTAACGAGTAATGGAACCTAACGAGTAATTGAACCTAACGAGTAATTGAACCTAACGAGTAATGGAACCTAACGAGTAATTGAACCTAACGAGTAATGGAACCTAATGAGTAATGGAACCTAACGAGTAATTGAACCTTACGAGTAATTGAACCTAACGAGTAATGCAACCTAACGAGTAATTGAACCTTACGAGTAATTGAACCTAACGAGTAATAGAACCTTACGAGTAATTGAACCTAACGAGTAATGGAACCTTACGAGTAATTGAACCTAACGAGTAATTGAACCTAACGAGTAATGGAACCTAACGAGTAATTGAACCTAACGAGTAATTGAACCTAACGAGTAATGGAACCTAACGAGTAATGGAACCTAACGAGTAATTGAACCTAACGAGTAATGGAACCTAACGAGTAATTGAACCTAACGAGTAATGGAACCTAACGAGTAATTGAACCTAACGAGTAATTGAACCTAACGAGTAATGGAACCTAACGAGTAATTGAACCTTACGAGTAATTGAACCTAACGAGTAATGGAACCTAACGAGTAATTGAACCTAACGAGTAATGGAACCTAACGAGTAATTGAACCTAACGAGTAATTGAACCTAACGAGTAATTGAACCTTACGAGTAATTGAACCTAACGAGTAATTGAACCTAACGAGTAATGGAACCTAACGAGTAATTGAACCTAACGAGTAATTGAACCTAACGAGTAATGGAACCTAACGAGTAATTGAACCTAACGAGTAATGGAACCTAACGAGTAATTGAACCTAACGAGTAATTGAACCTAACGAGTAATGGAACCTAACGAGTAATTGAACCTTACGAGTAATTGAACCTAACGAGTAATGGAACCTAACGAGTAATTGAACCTAACGAGTAATGGAACCTAACGAGTAATTGAACCTAACGAGTAATGGAACCTAACGAGTAATTGAACCTTACGAGTAATTGAACCTAACGAGTAATGCAACCTAACGAGTAATTGAACCTTACGAGTAATTGAACCTTACGAGTAATTGAACCTAACGAGTAATAGAACCTTACGAGTAATTGAACCTAACGAGTAATGGAACCTTACGAGTAATTGAACCTTACGAGTAATGGAACCTAACGAGTAATTGAACCTAACGAGTAATGGAACCTTACGAGTAATTGAGCCTAACGAGGAATGGAGCCTAACGAGTAATGGAACCTAACGAGTAATGGAGCCTAACGAGTAATGCAACCTAACGAGTAATGGAACCTAACGAGTAATTGAACCTAACGAGTAATGGAACCTAACGAGTAATTGAACCTAACGAGTAATGGAACCTAACGAGTAATGCAACCTAACGAGTAATGGAACCTAACGAGTAATTGAACCTAACGAGTAATGGAACCTAACGAGTAATTGAACCTAACGAGTAATTGAGCCTAACGAGTAATTGAACCTAACGAGTAATGGAACCTAACGAGTAATTGAACCTAACGAGTAATTGAACCTAACGAGTAATTGAACCTAACGAGTAATTGAACCTAAACGAGTAATTGAACCTAACGAGTAATTGAACCTAACGAGTAATTGAACCTAACGAGTAATTGAGCCTAACGAGTAATTGAACCTAAACGAGTAATTGAACCTAACGAGTAATGAAAGCTAACGAGTAATTGAACCTAACAGTAATTGAAACTTACGAGTAATTGAGCCTTACGAGTAATGGAACCTAACGAGTAATTGAACCTAACAGTAATTGAACCTAACGAGTAATTGAGCCTTACGAGTAATGGAACCTAACGAGTAATTGAACCTAACAGTAATTGAACCTTACGAGTAATTGAGCCTTACGAGTAATTGAACCTAACAGTAATTGAACCTTACGAGTAATTGAGCCTTACGAGTAATGGAACCTAACGAGTAATTGAACCTAACGAGTAATTGAACCTAACGAATGATTGAACCTAACGAATAATTGAACCTAATGAGTAATTGAACCTTACGAGTAATTGAGCCTAATGAGTAATTGAACCTAACGAGTAATTGAACCTAAAGAGTAATTGAGCCTTACGAGTAATTGAGCCTCACGCAGTCACGAGTAATTGAACATTACGAGTAATGAAGGTAAGTATGACATCATAGTTGCATCTCATTTTGCCATCAGTGACTATGGTTCGATGTGCAGGCCTTGGTAACTCTTAGGTGGTATTATAAAATAGTGAGGTGGGTAGTTCTATTTCTTTCATTGATATTATTAATATCATTATTAGTTCAAACTTAGCTTTGAAAGTTTTCTTTAGGATTCTTAATAGATTTTATTTATTCATTTTATATTATCATTATTTTATTTTGAAAATACTAATCAAATAAATCTCTCATAAAATAACTTAATAATATTAATACAAAAACTATTAGTAGTAATATTTTCTTTCTCCAATTTCTTCATTTCCTATACACTTTCCCATGGAAATTTGAGTTTAAATGACTTAATTTTGCATCACGAATGAACTGATAACCAAATTACAATGACAATTACTTGCTTAATAATGTTTATAAAACATATTTGTTAAACATATTTCAATATCCACCGTATACAAACACGTTCTACTTACTTCCGAGTTAATCACATCATTTCATTTAATAGTCTATTTACTAAGAGCTACAGAAAGCGAATCATGATAGAAATAATTCATTGTAATTTTCTTGTTATTATGATGTCAAACAGCTTAATTAGAACGAGTCAAAAGTAAATAATTATAATTGGCGTACGAGTCACGTGGATTTATCACTTTAAACGTTTGGGTTCAGATTTTATGTTTTATGAGAAGGAATGGAGTAGTTTACCTGAATAAATAAATTATTTATTAGTTAAATATTTACTTTCTTGATTTATTTCCTATCTACGAAGTTAAAAAAAAAGGTAAGTTATGAATTATCGGACAGTTACACATTTTCGATCATATAAAAACAAAACATATATTTTAATCATTTTAACTCGTTATTTTAATTGGTATCCATGATACCTGCAGGTATCATGGATACCAATTGAAATAGCCGCTAGAAAATGAAACACTTATTTGATTTCCTATGTGATCGATAATGAGTAACTGTTCGATAATTCGTAATTTACCCTATATGCTACTAGAACACTATCCACTATTGTGCGGAAATATCCTCATAAGGGGCAGTGCATCATTAGGGTCTTTTTGAAGTCACAAATAGACCCTTAGGCCGATCAGAAGGTGTGATGATGGTCATGCAACGTGTACAAGTGAATATTGTATGTACATCAACACCACATAGAATGAATGAATATACAACTTTGAAGCTAGGCACTGAGTTAACTATTCAAATAAATCTTATGTGTAATGTTCAAGATCAATTTGTCATAAAATGGGACAATTAGGACCTGCCCAGCTTCTCAGTCGCGACACACAAACAGACACACATAAATAAATATAGACAGCAATTAGTTTATCGCGTGATAAGGTGCCACAATCAAAAGAAAATGTGAAGAAAGGATGAGACGTGATAAGTCAAATGGAGTTTGATAGATGCGGAACATGTGCCGTAAAGAAAATGACATTTAGAAGAGTCTGCCATGAACGAAAACGAGGCCTCCGTTTTCTATGAAACCATAGAAAACGGAGCCTACTGATGGGGAGGGGCAACTCCCATATTTTATGTTCTTACAAAATGGTAAAGTTGGATTAAAACATAACTTATTGATAAAATGAGTAGTAAAGTGAGTGATAATATACCTTAAGAACCTGATATCCATTAAGATGCAGCCATGGAAAGCAAGAGAAACATCACATAAATGTACAGAGATATTTCTATCAGATACATGTACTTTGCACAGTTACTGCACACTGCGACACTCTGCAATTCGGTTAATACGACCAATTGTCGAAATTGTTATGAACAGTTTTTAAATTGAAAATCACCTGATGCTGGTTTGGTCGTATAATCCGTATTGCATATACATTATACAATGAGAGGATTTACAGTGCTTTTGCATTCACAGTTACAATGAAAGCAATGTGCTGAGTCATGGAAATTATTTACAACATTTTTTTGATTTGAAATAGATGAATTATCATCCCAAATTACATTTTTCCATGAGAGAGCAAGTAGGACACGTAAAGTACACAATGTTAAACATAAAATGACATTAATTTTTAATATTGAGAGTCGGAAATTCTTGAAGATTTCCTTATTAAATTGTGAGAAAATGTTAAAGTTATATCTTAAAGCTGAAGCGAACAGTTATGACCACAGATACAGCGCTATTTTCGTGAGCTTTATAGCGCTGTGTGGTTTCTGTATTTTAACACATAGCGCTGTGTGATTTGTGTATTTTAACACAGATAGAGCTGTGTGATTTGTGTATTTTAACACATAGCGCTGTGTGATTTGTGTATTTTAACACAGATAGAGCTGTGTGATTTGTGTATTTTAACACATAGCGCTGTGTGATTTGTGTATTTTAACACATAGCGCTGTGTGATTCATGTAATTTAACACAGATAGCGCTGTGTGATTTGTGTATTTTAACACAGATAGAGCTGTGTGATTTGTGTATTTTAACACATAGCGCTGTGTGATTTGTGTATTTTAACACAGATAGAGCTGTGTGATTTGTGTATTTTAACACAGATAGAGCTGTGTGATTTGTGTATTTTAACACATAGCGCTGTGTGATTTGTGTATTTTAACACATAGCGCTGTGTGATTCATGTAATTTAACACATAGCGCTGTGTGATTTGTGTAATTTAACACAGATAGCGTTGTGTGATTTGTGTAATTTAACACATATAGTGCTGTGTAGTCTGAAATACACACAGCTTATATGTTTAAATACTCTATTATTATTCATAAGCTTTTACTAGCATTACTGTATTATAAGAAGTGAGAGTTAATATAGATATCCATATGAAAATGAATTATTTTGACTATTACTGTATTGATTAGAGTGAACAAAATTGGGTTCATTGCATGTAATACATTTCCTAATTTTGAAATGATTGACGTCGAATTGATCTTTAATTCAATTTCAGCTACAAACTGAAATTAATTAAACGATATTTTCTTCTGTGAATTTCGCATACTTCAAATATTATAGACCATGAAATAGCTTTAATTAGATTAACATCAATTAGTTTCATACACATTTATCATTCACAGTACATACATTCGGCTTTGGTAAGATTCATCACTAGGGTTGTGACAATGTGCTTTTAAAATCATATATCCCAGAAATATATAGACGGAGAAAATTGAATGGTTCTGCACCAGCGGTATATAGTATTCGATACCATTTCATTTATGATACTCTTAATATCCATGATTTAAAAAGCATATTGTCACAACCATGTTCATCTTTATAGCGACCATCTTTTAGATGGATATAAGTCATTCAGACGCACATAATATCGACGTCTAAAGCCCGCTTCACAAAAAAACTCATCTTAAAATGTGTTCAAACTTGCGCTTTAAGATGAGCATTTATTTAACGAAGAGTTAAAAACGCAAGCGTGTCTAAGCATGACGTTCAGAGGAATAAGCAAGGTAAGGATGGGTTTTACTCACCAGCTCTGTCACGGCAGGCACAATTTTCTTCCTGGGTCGAATTTCAGGCGCACTGTTGATGTTGCTGTAGAAAGTGTTCTGACCCGGTCTGAGAAAAACAAGGGGTAAACAATTAGAGAATAAAAAAGAAAATTAGGGTGATTTAGAAATTAATGACTTTTTCATTTGTTCAATTGGATTATTACGAAATATATTTGGATGATTTAAAAAATATTTTAAGTTTTATTTATTCAATGAGTATTGAATTTTTTTTTCTTTTAATATTTAAAGTGTAAATTCTGGTGTGAGTTCATAGAAGATTACGATGGGGGTAAATCTTCTACGGCCCCCCTTAAACTCCTTTCTAGATTAGGTATACTGTATATTTCTCAATACAGTAAAATGCGTCCCTTTTTTTACTATTTAGAGTAAGAAGTTATAAATTCTTCAACATTTTTTTGAAATTCTCTTCTAGACTTTGTTTAGATTTTTTTTTGTACTGTATGTAATATTAGTCATAGCTCATAGTTAAGTACAACGTATGAAGATAATTATAATGTAAATTTACTCGATTAAGCTGTTACATTTTGCATACGATCCCAGGTATAGTAAAGTAACATGTGACAAAATTGAGCCAATATTGTTACAATATCGTAACAACATTGTCCCAATATTGGTACAACATTGTCCCAATATTGGTACAACATTGTCCCAATATTGTTACAACATTGTCCCAATATTGGTACAACATTATCCAACATTGTTACAACATTGTCCCAATATTGGTACAACATTGGGACAATGTTGCTTCGAGAAACATTAGTTGTTACCTAGTACATATTCACCATCTAGTCCCATTCTAGTTGTAATATCTATTTCTAGTTGTAATATCTATTTCTAGTTGTAATATCTATTTCTAGTTGTAATATCTATTTCTAGTTGTAATATCTATTTCTAGTTGTAATATCTATTTCTAGTTGTAATATCTATTTCTAGTTGTAATATCTATTTCTAGTTGTAATATCTATTTCTAGTTGTAATATCTATTTCTAGTTGTAATATCTATTTCTAGTTGTAATATCTATTTCTAGTTGTAATATCTATTCCTAGTTGTAATATCTATTCCTAGTTGTAATATATACTTCTAGTTGTAAT
>CANNZV010001856.1:82413-117040 GCA_947561585.1 Caprella mutica | reverse complement strand
TAATATCTATTCCTAGTTGTAATATATACTCCTAGTTGTAATATATACTCCTAGTTGTAATATATACTCCTAGTTGAATATATAATCCTAGTTGTAATATGTATTCCTAGTTGTAATATATAATCCTAGTTGTAATATATATTCCTAGTTGTAATATGTATTCCTAGTTGTAATATATAATCCTAGTTGTAATATATATTCCTAGTTGTAATATATATTCCTAGTTGTAATATGTATTCCTAGTTGTAATATATACTCCTAGTTGTAATATATAATCCTAGTTGTAATATATATTCCTAGTTGTAATATATATTCCTAGTTGTAATATGTATTCCTAGTTGTAATATATATTCCTAGTTGTAATATATATTCCTAGTTGTAATATATACTCCTAGTTGTAATATATATTCCTAGTTGTAATATATATTCCTAGTTGTAATATATTCCTAGTTATAATATAGAGGCACTAAAGCAATGAAATACTTACAAGAGTTGACTAACAACGCCATCGAGACCACCACGCTCAGCCTGAGGGAAAAAAACACAGAAAAACAGGTTAGAACGGCTTGGAGGTCAGAGGGGGATAGGGGGGTTGGAAAATTAGGGGTGGGGGTTGGCGAGGGGGATGTTTGAAAAATAAGTGGGGGGGGGGATGTGGAAAAAAACATGTGGTGGAATAGAGGAAAGAGAAGAAATGAATAAACAAAATATGAATAAAGTAAATAGTAGATTATAAAAATAACAATCATTTTTTTAATATTGGGTCAGTTTCGAGTTATTGGACAGATTCAAATTTTGAAGCATATAAGAAATTCTGTATAATAATTATTACTAAGATTTTATTTTAGTTAAGATACAGTTTTTCTTATATGATCGAAAATGTGATTCTGTCCGATAACTCAAAACAAATATAGAAGTAATTTGATAAAAGGGAAATATCACTATTAATTAATGTTTATAAATAAAGTAATTATAAGTCTATTACTAATTTACCTGATTTTGAAGACCAGAGACCTGAACTTTTTACAAAATGTATAACCTTTGTATTTTGATAGTGAAATAACAATGAAAATAATGAAAGATTCGTATAAAAAAATATCAAATAAAAAAAAATTAAACTCATCAGTTATGAAACTCAAGATTGAAATATTTTTACATTTGATAGAAAAGAAATTAAAACAATTCTACTGAGTCATAATAATACGACTAATGAATCAAATGTTGCTGTGATATATAAAAGTCAATAAATACTTAATTATGAGAAAAATAAGTTAGTGTAAGTTCATAATTATCGGTCAGTTCCCTATTTTCGGACACGTAAGAAAAAACGATATAATAATAATTATTTTATTTTTATTATATCGTTTTTGCTTACGTGTCCGAAAATAGGGAACTGACCGATAATTAAGAATTTACCCTAGTTCACACTGATTACTGTCTTATTTCCGCCTATTAAATTTACAAAAATAGACAGAATATTTGAAATGGTCGATAGGTATACTTGACTATTTTCTATTTTCGGAATTATTTTTTCAACAGAAACTTCATTTTTTTTCAACTTTTTTCACATGTTTCATTTCTAATTTTTCCAGTGATGATTAATATATAAAATATATTAATTGTGAATAAAATATTAAAATTGGTAAAAAAATATCAAAATTTGTAAATAAAATATCAAAATTGCTAAATAAAATATTAAAATTTAGTTATCTGTGTCAAATATTTTGGAATAATTAAAACAATCATAATAAATTCCTCTAATAGAATTATAGAGTAAGTTTCATTTTAACTGACAGTAAAATATTTTCAATTATATATAAAAAAAAAATTTAATACTTATTATTTAACTTTAATTTTAATACCTAGTGGATACCAATTACATTAGTAATTGAATTATAATTATTATAATTTTTTAATGTGATCGAAAATGTGGAACCGTCCAATAACTAGGAACTTACCCTAAGTCGACTATAAAATGACATTTCAGTCTAGAATTCATTAACTATAACCGATAGTTAGGGATCAATAGACTCCACGCGTGGGGGTCCTTATCGATGTTATCGCGGAGACTACTCGCACGATACCGATACTACAGTGTACGATATTTACCGATATGGCGACAGTGTACGATATTTACCGATACTGCGACAGTGTACGATATTTTACCGATACTGCGACAGTGTACGATATTTTACCGATACTGCGACAGTGTACGATATTTTACCGATACTGCGATAGTGTACGATATTTTACCGATATGGCGACAGTGTACGATATTTACCGATACTGCGACAGTGTACGATATTTTACCGATACTGCGACAGTGTACGATATTTTACCGATACTGCGACAGTGTACGATATTTTACCGATACTGCGATAGTGTACGATATTTTACCGATATGGCGACAGTGTACGATATTTACCGATATTGTGACAGTGTACGATATTTACCGATTTCTTCTAATATCTTGTGAAAAAAATCCGATATAAACGAACAGTTTATTATACTTTTTTTGATAAAATATAGACAGCAAATAAATTATTTTATTTTATTTCATAAAAATGAACATCAAAACCGTTTCATATTTATTTGCTGAAAATAAATAAACATCAAAAGCATATTTTCTTCTATTGTAGGGAAAAATCGGAATATTTTCAGTATACAGAATAATAAACATTGAAAGTAATTGAAGATGTGCAATAGACATAATATCATTAAATGAATTATATACTCTCAAATGATAACAAAATTAATAAATAACAATCAGTTATTAATTAACATTTAATTACCAAATAGTTAACGTAACAAAATTTCAACATTTCCTAAATGTTGCCAAGAAGTTATGCTGCCTCCAAAAGGATTTAATTAAATTACTGCTTTAATCAAGTAAAATGGCAACCTAAACTTCATGATTAGATTCTATAAGGTAATTATTTATTATTAGTTGATTAGCGAGAGGCTTCATTATTAAATAATTTGATCCATAACATGATTATCTACAGAACACAGAGATTCAGTATATCTATAGATCACACTGAGTCAGGGGGTCTATAGATCACATAGAAAATGTATTATGATTATTCAATTATAATTTACTATCTACCCTAAATTATATCTAGTAATCATTTATTTTTAAATGATACCCATCAGCATCTCACTGTTGCGATTCGCACTCATTCATGACGCCACAGTAGGGTAAAACTAATCTGCAAGATTTCATTCGAAATCTTGATCGCAAACGACAACTGAGTATTTGCCCTCTACTCAATCGTTCTCTTTCAATAAAATGATAACCTCTCTGAAAGTATTCTGCTGTCACCGAACTACAGCAGAGTAGTATCTCACAAAATTCTTTGGACTTTTCAATGTTTTGGCAAACAAGGGGAGATGCATGGAATACAAATTGGTCTGAACATGAACTGGTAACTGGAAGAGACTGGAAGAAGAGATTGGCAAGAGGGATCAATTTAAATGTTTTGGCAAATGCGATCTAAATTCTTTATGAAGTCAAACTTAAATTTTTGGAAAATATGAATGATAATTTTATGAAAATCAAAGATTTGAGAAAGAAGGTAATTAGTTAATTAGAAATAATAAAATTTTGATACGTAATTTAGTTGAAATTTTATATAGGATCCTATGTAAAATCATTTATTGCGAAATAACTGATCCAGGGGCTCTATCTGGAAGCTTTTTGTGGAACATTGGATGAAAAAAAAAGAGGTTTTTGGATTAAAGATAATGTTTTTCGAGTATTATCATTTTTAACGCTACTTGCAGTTTTAGGCCTATACTATACTAGCAGTTTCACCGCCGCGTTTTCACTGCCCTTTTTCCGCTTCTTCAATTAATTAGGTTAAATGAATATAAGGCGGTAGCAACGCTAGTATACTATGCAAATTTATTTTCCATTCATTTAACCGTTATTAATTGAAGACGCGTAAACAGGGCAGGGAAAACGCGGCGGTGAAACTGCTAGTATAGTTTGGGCATGAGAGGACAGCGCTAGGGTTAGGCTCTTCAAGTTCACGATGCAGGCTCATTTACTATCACCTCTTCATTTTCCTCTTCCCTTGTGTTCCTTGCTTGTGTTCCTTTTCGTCACAATATTTGGTAAGTGACTGCATTCAGGGTGTAGCTTTTATGCATCCATGAGCATATCATCGACTGGCGGTAGGTGAATTTGTTCATGGAGTCACTTTCATTTCCAACTACTTCTTCGATCCCTTGTAATTTTTTCACATCATTCGGTTGCGAAGCAGACGTTAAACTACCTTGCTAATTTATTACGAAATAAATCAAACTGTATGAAATAAATCACGTATTTCATACCAAAATATTTCTCAGTCCTATTTCAAACATAGAAATTCCGAGCACACAAAGTACTACATTTCATAATTAAACTTAGCGAACTTTTGCAGATATTCTTGGTAATTAGATTTCGCAAAGAAAAGTGCAATAATTCAAAGTATGAGCAGTGTTTCCGTGGAGTTTTCGAGACAAGAAAGTATTTGGAGCAGGAGAAATTCCTCTTTGTGGAATTACTTGGGAATTTGTCATGCAATTAACAAACACGAGGAAAATGTTTTAAAAAGTTAGCAATATATATTTATAAACAAAACTTCTTACGACAGAAAAATTAGGTAAATTGAAATACGATATTTAAATTTTAAGCATTTATATCGTTCTTATACTAAGATTGAAAACAGCTATTCTGAACGTTATAAAGGGTTAATACTAACCTGTTCATTTGAAGCATCATTAAAGATTAAAATCACTTAAACTGCGCGTTGATTTCCTTTATAATCACCCCCCTTTAAAGGCCGAATTAATTCACAGGAACCTCATAATTAAATAGCCCAACAAAGGAAAAATGACGGGCCAAAATTTGACGGCCCTAAACTCGGGATGAAGCAGATTTTGGGCGAATTATCGAAGGATGATTAACTGTTGAAGAGATTAGTAAAGATGAAGGCAAGGAAGGGGGGGAGGGGGAGTATAGGAGATTATGTAAGATTGAACAATTATGGGAGAATTATGTAAGGTGTAAAGTCATGGAGAATTATGTAAGGGAATTAGGACGGGAGTTTCTGGTGTGTGGATTATGTTAGATTTAAGTCATTAAGATTTAGTAGAGGATCATGATATTCATATCTTGGGAGATTATAAACGATGTAAACAACTTTTGGAAGAATTTTTGGAATATTAAAGGTAATTCTGAAATATTATGGAAGTACATTTCTAACGTTGGTAAGAAGAAAGATGCGAACTATTATGGTAGATTATGTCAGATATCATTAAACAGGTTCAAATTTAATCAATAAGTGGCTAATTATATATTTCAAAAATGATTAATAAAATGTCAAAAATTATGAAATATGACAATCTAAAAAAAAATGATGGTGTCACCCTTTTCAAACCATCATTTCAAAAGTAAAAGTTTATATATTAGTTAGTACCTAATATATAGTTTCTGTTCAGTCATTATTCAACGTTCAAACAAAGTGTAGTAACTTAAATAACAGAGAGTTGTTGTAGTTAAGATAAAATAATATTTAGTTAATGGCACTTTGCATTGCAAGACTTAAATAAAACAAATAAACAAACAACTACACCGCCAACAATTCTCGAAAGTTTCATCAAAGAAACTTTGAGAATTTAAGACGAATGGTCATAAGTTTGAATGTTCTCTCATTCGTTACTCCATACCATCCTGCATAATATTGTGCTAGTCAAGATTGCCAGCAATTCGTAGCTAATGAAGTATTATTGTAAAGTCTGCCTTCAGAATAACGACTTTGCGAACCCAATTCACCGAAAACTGTTCTTGAAATGGTTAAATGCAGGTTTTCGTTTTACCACATATAGGCAGGAAACGGTAACATCTTAATTTTCGTTACAGTACTTGAAAAATGAACGTTAATATAGATCGTGAACTTATCTAAATATTGTTAAATGATTCAAATTGATCCCTTACGACATCTGTTAGCACCCACTTTCCGAGAACTGTGACACAAAGTAAGTGTCTGATTACTGCAACGCCACTCCATGAATCTAAATTTTGATTTAGACGCTAATAAACAAACTTATCACAGTTACCCCTCTTCGTTCAAAAGAAAATTTAGAGCTGACAGAAAATGGTGAGGTTGCGTATTGCAGGGTAGACTTTAGTAAAAGATTGTACACGAAATAATACAAGCGGCGCAAGACCAGCCTAAATGAAGATTGAAGTAGGTAGTTCAGAAATGTGAGAATTGCTCCATATAGTTTGTTCAGGGAGTATTTGGACGAGTAAAGCAAATCTTGAGATGAATTTTAGCTCGGGATAAAAACAGAATTTAGTGTAGATTGCATCGTGATTACAAACTTTACTGCAGTGCGGCCTGTAAAATATTTCAGACAATGTAGTCAAGAGAACTAAATAAGACTCCAGGGAGAAAGATACAAACATGAATAAATTCTCTGCAAGATTTGTTACACAGTGTTCATAAATATGACAAGCAGCTCTCCAGTAACTTAATCCACAAATCAACGGAATAATTTCATTAGTATTCTATCTGCATAGAAAACAAGTATTTATCGGTATAAATAATATACCCTCACGATGTATATTTTCGGGTACAGCCGCTTAACTATACATACGATAATATTTCAGAATCTAACCTTCAAATAACTAGTTCGCAAAGTATGACATATGTATAAACAATAAACACTTAATTAATTATTTCCCAATTTATCATTCACTGGCTTCATCATAGGCTCTTCTTGGGAGATTTTTCCATTGCAGACTTTTCTTATTAAACCTCGAATGGAAGTGCAATAGGAACTATTTCTTGCAGCCGTTCAAACTTCTGTCATTAGGCTTAGCGACTCGGCATTTAAATGCTTTTCAATTGATTTATTTATAACGAGACAGAATTCGTAAGCATTGGAATGGAAAACGAAAAAGCTTTTATCAGAGATCTGCTTAGTCATCTTTCATGATGATATGTCCCATCGAAATTAAAATTTAACTAAAATAAAAAATAAAATTAGAACTAAAGAAAAATTCCGGTTAGGATGAATTCTCAATTACCAGATAGCATCAAGTTACCGAACGAAGCAAGGTAATCAACACAGTGAAGGTATTTAAATGGTATCATTCCTTTTAATACAATAATCCACGGTGCAATACACACACGCTATGTAATAAAGACTCTTTATCTATCTCTGCCATTCTCCAAAAACAGAAAGTAAGGAACAAAAAGAAGACATTATGAGGGATATCATTTCTCCCCGAAAGAGGTTATTTCCCATGACATTGCAGAAGATACCTAAGCAACATATCTTATATTGCAGAGTAATTAATTACAACTAAACACACTGAAGTAAAGGCATCACGAAACAGTAAAACTAATAACTACGTCAACTTCAATCTATACTACAATACGAGCCGCGTCCGTCTGTCCATCTGTCTATCACACTTTTATTAAGAAATACATATTTAAATGAAAAAAAAGTCATTTATTGCAGTATCACGACTACGGGCTACAATAATATTGACGTTAATAATTATTTGAAAAAAATAATATTTTGGCTTTAGAGAGATTTTTTTTTGTTTAATAAGAATATGTTTATCCATAATACATTCTTGCATTCGAATATAATTTAGATTCAACAACAGGTACTCAAGTGGTGAATATCGCGTCTTGCGGGACTCTAAAATCCTTATTTTTGGGTCACGTGACTGGCAATCTAGCGTCAGTATAATGGAGAAATGATATAACTGAAACAAAATAAGGTTGTACACCGTCTTCCTTAGCGTCCTGCAATCGCTGCAACACTTCCTCTCTCTAGAGTAGTTTATCATAACTCTATGTGTACTAGTAAGGATAAAACCGTGGAAAGTAGCTTTTACGTTGAATAGTTCAGCTGAGAGTTTCAATACAGTTAATGTAAAACTTTTATGAATGGTCTGTTACATGGATGGCATACTTATACAGTAGAACTCCTCTATAAAGATATCCTGTATAGTGAATGTAGTGTCCTTAGTAAGGAAGTAGCTACTATAGTAAATTTGTTTCTTTAGTTTGCCTTGAATGACCATCAGTTTTAGAAAACTAGTGACCATTTTATGGCAGACTAAAGAAAAAAATCACTATAGAGGTTACTTCCTTCCTCAGGACTCTACCTACATTCACTATAGAGGATTTCATTATGGAGGAGTTTTTACTGCAGTTTACTGTAGTTAGCAGGTTTTGTCATGTAGGGTAAATTACGAATTATCGGTCAGTTTCACATCTTCGGTCATATAAGAAAAACGATACTACCAATAAAAATAAAAATTAAATAACAATTATAACATCGTTTTTTCTTATATGACCGAAGATGTGAAACTGACCGATAATTCGTAATTTACCCTAAAGAGAAACACAATATAGGTATGTAGATGGAGCGCTTTGACCTAAAATACTTCCATGTCGGTACAATAACTGCCTAAGATTGTGCTGGTAACACAATGAAAAGAACAAGTTTACTATCCTCAAAACTGCCTGAGGTATATTTAATATTAATTTTTTGGTTAATTAGTGTATAAAATTTGATTATTTTAAATTATTCAACCATAACAAACTTTTTTCCATCCATGTTTCTATTGATACTGACCATTATGAGAATAATATTCTAACATAATATCTGAAGGGACAGGTACATAAAGTGATTCTCTACGTTTATAAACTTAAAGACATACAATAATTTTCAATCAGAAGGTATTAATATAAAGTCTTCAACTGAAGTCTAATCCGTATCGGTAATTGAAATACGAGCAACAACGAGCTAAATAATAATACGGATTTGCATATCTAGTGAAGCTTGAGAACATGTGAAATGGAAGAGAAAGATATAAAAAAATGATATAAATGTAACTAATGGAATAAACAATATAACGTCTTGAATTGTAGTCGTTTCAAGGAGTTATTCAGTACAATAGAACTTCTATTTATCAATTCGATATGCAACTTCTGACACAGATATGTACTATCAGAGAAAAGAGTCACTGTGATGATGTACTATCAGAGAAAAGAGTCACTGTGATGATGTACTATCAGAGAAAAGAGTCACTATGATGATGTACTATCAGAGAAAAGAGTCACTGTGGTGATGTACTATCAGAGAAAAGAGTCACTGTGATGATGTACTATCAGAGAAAAGAGTCACTGTGATGATGTACTATCAGAGAAAAGAGTCACTGTGATGATGTACTATCAGAGAAAAGAGTCACTGTGATGATGTACTATCAGAGAAAAGAGTCACTGTGATGATGTACTATCAGAGAAAAGAGTCACTGTGATGATGTACTATCAGAGAAAAGAGTCACTGTGATGATGTACTATCAGATAAAAGAGTCACTGTGATGATGTACTATCAGAGACAAGAGTCACTGTGATGATGTACTATCAGAGAAAAGAGTCACTGTGATGATGTACTATCAGAGAAAAGAGTCACTGTGATGATGTACTATCAGAGAAAAGAGTCACTGTGATGATGTACTATCAGAGAAAAGAGTCACTGTGATGATGTACTATCAGAGAAAAGAGTCACTGTGATAATGTACTATCAGAGAAAAGAGTCACTGTGATGATGTACTATCAGAGAAAAGAGTCTCCGCATAATGTTTATTTTTTAAATCACAGTTTTCTTCATTTTATTTTCAAATTCTAAAAATTGTCATTGTGCACACAGGCCAACCTACAAGCATTACAATTAGTAAAGTTTATTTTTGGAAATGTGAAATTAGTAAACTGTCAAAAATTCATTACGGATACATTTTTCTCTGACTGTACGTACGATAGAACAAAGTGTCTACAGTTATCCAATCATAGCCAATTTTTAGTTACAAGGCCGTGTGAATGGACATGAGATTGTACAAAGCTAAGCCCTATCCATGACTGGTGTAATTACTATGATACCAGACCACCAAATGCAACAGAGGCCAATTAGACGAGCTTCTGATTCAATTACGGGTCTCTGAACTCAGATATATTTCCTGGCCTGGTTTCCCGTGGTGTGACGATAATCACATCATTGACGGATGAGTAACCAGAAGATTTAGTCTGCTTAGTGTTGCAAAATGTAATCAGACTCGGTGTCATGTATGGATATGGCTGTGAAACCAAACAAAAAGAGTTCAGTTTTGATTTATTCATATTAGTAGGGGTTTGACGTCTGCTTCGGAACCAGAGGCTATATCGCTGACGTCAAAAGGAAAGTAAATACAAGGGACTGGAAGAAAGAGACAGAAAGGAAAGTGGCTCCATCAACGAGGCCACCAACAACATTATCGAATAAATTAATAAAATTTGATATTGTAAAATAAGTGAATGATCTAAAATAGAATAATTTTACTATAATCTTTATGATATGACTAGCTTCAACCCTTCAATCTGGACTTTATGGTGGGGCTATAGAAGATTAAGAGGGATGCCAATTAATCTTCTACTGGCCTACCATAACTTTATGACCATGTAGCTGCAGTCACACGCCATAAAAGTGAAGTACATCCATTTGCTATGCATTAATCCTAAGGGCTTTCCTATCACGTGATAGCTCCAATGATATCTTTGAGCACAGAAAACAGTCGGTATAAACATGCTCTTTTCTGGCTATCGTACAGGATGGGAATGACTAAAAACGGACGTTTGCGGCAAAATATGTCCACTTCTCGAAAAGAAATGGGAGAATTCGAGAGCCACTGAAGTTATATTGTAGGTCGTATCTTAGAGAATAACAGAATTTCTATTTTTGTAAGAGAAATCGTTTGATAGAACGGGAAATGGGAGTATAAATTGAAATGAATAAGTCTAAGGTTTATCAGCGTTTCCAGAGAGAACTTGATGGCATAGAATTGATTTGGATTAGTTTTAGTAACTGTTAAGGATTTAATATTATTACTAATAGTGGAAGAACACAACTAATTAATTAAGATGTTAAGATTAAAAATCGGAGACTGTAATTTAGGAGAAAAATATTACCATTAATACTGAAATTTCTATCACGAGTGTTAACTTACCTCTTTCTCAACAATTTCAGAGCAAGCCTTCTTTTGAAGTTCTTTCTTTTCTTTGAGCGCTTTAACGAGTTTCCATTTACTTTGGACCATCTTATTACCAGGAGCCTCCTTAGTTTCCGCATCTCCTTCTTTCTTAGGCTCATCTTCACTTGGTTCTTTAGGTATAACGGCATCCACATTATCAATGACTACTTCCACTGTTTGAGGTGGACTGGAAATAACCACTTCTGGTTGTGGTTCTTCAGATTTATTGACAATCTGAGATTCAGAAGATGAGGAAGGAATTTTTACCTCTGGAGGATCAGGTCTTTCAGGTGGTGATCGTTTCTTTGTTTTTAAATCACCAACATCAGATTTTGATCGGTCGGGTATTTTTCTCTCGCCGATGCGTTCTTTAGTCTTCAATTGGAATGTTGTCGCAACTTTCTTGATATCTGCAACTTTCTTGAACGCAGATGGTTCTACCAATTTGAATAAACTGCTAGCCATATCATCTGCTTCTGGTTTTGTTGCTTGAACTGGGGCAGTAGCAAGAGGTTCTTGAGAAGACGGAATATTAGTTTTAGGAATCTCTTCGCTCTCCTCTTCATCTGGCGAGTCGGGACCAGATGTGTCACCTGAAGATCCTTCACTCTCTATTTCTTTTTCAAGTTGCATATGTGCAGGTGACATGGGGCTCTCTGCTCTCACGGCTTTATGAGGCTCAAGAGTCACGGCAAGTTCAGAAGGAGGAACATTAGGTGATGACACCTCATCATTTGCAGCAGCTAAGGGTGTTCTTCCTTGAAGCTCACACAAAACAACTGTCATTCGATGTCTTATAGTCTCATCTGGCTTTAGAGGATAGCAATCGGCTGGGACAACTTCCTTCCATTGATTCGTTTCTTGCAGTTCAAGCTTGCGAATTTCATATCTATACCACTCATCATCAGAATCTATGGAATCCTCTGTACTTTGTCTCCTTGATGACATACGAGATGATCTATAACTTCTCATTGACCGGTTGTCGTCATCTTCGGATGCTGAACGCTGAGGACAAAGTGTTAACAATTTCAGATCTGGAGGAGAACGTTTGCACGACTCTTCACTATTTTGGATAATTTTTGCTACTAAAGCTTCATCAAATGATACATCATCATTAACGCCCGCCTCCTCTAGGATATTCTTCGCATCAATGCTCTTTTCTGCTACTGGAACATTAACGACAGGAATGTCTCCAGTAGTTTTCGAATTGTTGGCATCATTTACACTAATAGGGACGGGCGCTGATGAGTTTTTTGGCTTGTAGTATTGTTGCACTTTATTCAAATTCATTGAATTAATATTGGTATTATCTGATTGACCAGTTGCTTGAGGATTGTAAACTTCATTCCGATTGAAATTTTCACTTGGCGCTGTATTCGATTTCTCGAATAAGTTTGAAGATGAATTGTTATCGATGATATTGCTATTTGCAATATCTTGAGTATCAATATTTTGGATTTTAGAATGATCTTTTCTTGATCGAACAGACACATTGCTTGGTTCATGTTCCTGTGTTAAAATGTTTTGATCTTTAGATTTGGGATCATCAGACAGTTCCATCTCTTCAGCCAACGGAGGACTTAGAACTTGATGGTTACTTGGTGGCCTCGAGCCACTGTCAGATCCGCTACTGCTAGCACGAAGAGCATCTTCCGAACCACTCTGATCATCAGAATTCACATTTCCTCCACTTTGTCTCTGCCTGTACTTACCAAGAGCTCTGGAAACAGCGAATTCTCTACTACCACCACTCAGTCGGTTGGCAACGGGAGGTTTTTCTCCCTCAGATTCTCGGCTATTAGATCTTCTGATGACTCCAATAGTCTCAAACATCATTTCTGGATTGGCAGAACTCTCATCTGTCGTATTTCTGTCACTGTCAGGGGAAGTGATATTTTCTATAGCCAACAGTTGCTGTTCACGTTGAAAATCAGTGACTTGTTGAACTGCAGCGAAGAATGTATCTTGTCCTTGATTTCTATCGGGATTGTCAGTCCACATTGATCTGTGTGGATGAGTAATCTCCAAATCAGAATGCTCTGTGTCGGAAAGTGATTTCATCGAAGAGCCTCCTCCTTTTTTCCTAGTTTTATGCATAATACCAGTCATAGTGGCTTTCAGAGTCCTCTTTTTCTCTTTCTTTTTAGCATTAGCTGATATTTCATCGGTTTGATTAGGATCGTCAGTAATTGGTCTGGATGGAAGACTATGCGATCTAGACCTTTTACCTAAATGTGGGATGTCGATATTTTTTGGCATCATACGAGAAACGTGCGATGTAAGAGCTGTACGCATACTGGCCACTCTGTGTACTTTCTTACCATCTTCTGTAGAGCGATGCGGAAGTGGCCTATTCGTTGGTATGGCGTCTTGAGTAATAGTGATGTATCCAGATTCAGATACAAGTACATCACTGGGATGTCCATAGCCTTGTCGAAGTGCCTCATGTTGTGCATGAGCAGATCTGTAATTCTGCTGGTCCGGAGACTGATATCTCATATGAAGGGAAGGATCTTGGGGTATCATATCAGGATGATTCTGTTGGTAACTAGTGTGAACATCACCTTCGGTATTTGATGTAGATATCATTTGAGTATGACGCCGAGGATCATTGTAACGATTCTGTTTAATATTTCTTTGTGGTGACTGTGGACTATTTTCGGTTGATTCAAGAGCAAGCATTTCAGCGATGCGAGGATCAACATCCTGCTGTTGAATTCCATAATTCGGAACTTGTTTGGAACTGTAAACTCCTTGCATGGATGGTTGTGGACTTTCAGAAATTTTCTGTTTAAAATTTTGATTTATGTGACGGGCATTCTCTTCAGTTTTGTGCATCAACCTCTCGTTGATATTCTGCGAATTTTGCGGGCCCATCATTTGAGGGTATTTGATGTACTTTTCTTTACCAGTTCCAGAGGAGGATGAAAATGATGACACTGAATCTGAACTATCTGCTGGATACGAATTCTTAGGATCAAGTTTTCCAGCTTCAATCCCCAGATTCAGTCTACGATCTACAGTCTCAATACTACTAGTATTAGCAGGTTGCTCACTTCCATCAACCATTGCAAGATATTTCTCATACGCAGAATTATCAGAAAGGAGTGTGTTATTTGGTATATTCTCAATATAAGCTTGTTTAGAATTGTTATTTCGTGATCCAGAATAATACTGAGAGAATGTGCTAGGTATATCACTGTTTGCACTACTGACACCGGGATGGTTGTAGGACTCTGGTCCTGTAAGTTGATTTCTATCTCTTGCATGCTGGTTCTTATCAGATTTTGCATCATATAGGAACGACTGAATTTCTCCTTCTTTTTCAGTAATCTCATCCGATTCTCCCATATTATTGAATGGATTTGTTGATACTAAAGTTGTATGATCAGATTCTAACTCCTCTTTATCACTAACCGTAGACAAAATATGCTTCCTTCCACTAATAACTAAATCTTGCATTCTGTCAGACTTGTAAGATTGTGCATGACGACTCAGCTTTGGACTGGTTGGAGACTTTTCTACACTAGAAGAGGTACTCATACTACTGCTCAAAGTTGATATGCCGGAATCGTATTTACCTAATTCTTGGAATCTGGCTGACGTTGGAGACTTGATATGTTTAGGAGATTTTGGACTTTTTGGTCTCGATGCACTTTGGTCTGATATGGAACTAACAGCCAAGTCCTTTGGAGAATATTTTGATATGTTGGTTACTTGGTAAGAATCTACATTACTTGAACCAATGGCTTTTTCGGCCATTTTGAATTGTTTCGTTGAATCGTCTAACATTTTATTTATATCAATCAATGGATCAGGAGTTTTTCTACCATAGAATCCAGAGTCTTCTTTCACTGCTGAATTGCTGGGGGATTCTATAAAAACACGGGGTGAAGCTTGGCTCTGCTTCGTTTCATTTTCGTGTCTTGGAGATGATCCACGACTTCTACTTCTCTCTTGTGTGGCTGTTTGTAAGCTCAGACTTTTCATGATTTCAGAATCAACTGACATATCAACTCTAGAATTACTTGATAGATCATTTTTAATTCCATTATTCCAGTTTTCAAGACCAGCATCATGATATATTTGTCGCAGTTTTTCATCGACAATACTTCCTCCAGCTTTTGGAATTGGAGTTACGGACTCAGAGATACCAAATTGTCTGGGTTTTGGCGAAGAGCCACGTGATCTTTGAGGCTGAGGAGAAGCTAACAACCTGTCTCTTAATTCACGTAAATTCTGAGAATCCTTCAGTAATTTAGCACTTAACATATCTAATTCTTTCAATTTGTCAAGAGCTACTTGATCGATGTTGGAGAATTTTTGCAATTCTTGCAGTTCAGGATCATTTGCTGGTGGCTCAACTTCACTACTATATGCTCCAAATTCACTTCTTGGGTGATTGTTTTCTTTCTCATCTTCCTTTTCTCTAGCTCTGTCTTTTGCGAAGTTTTGAGCGTCTCTTTCACTAAGCCAAGCTGGTGATAGATCTGTCTCATTCAGTTCAGGTACTTGCGACAAGTTATCACGATGAGCCGTGTTCAAACTTCTATAAAATGCCTCGTCTGGTATTCTATTCTCAGATTTGCTGCTGCTGCCACCACTATCCTGAGGAATTGGTGGCACGTTTGTTGCAGCAGGAGCAGACTTCTTAGCCATTAAAGCTTGCAGGTCAGAAACGGAATAAAATTCTAATAATTGGCCAATAACAGCCTGCTGTTCGAATAACAAAATCTCTAACTTTTCAAGCCGCTCCCACATTTTGACATACTCTTGTGACAACATATCCAAGGCTCTCCAGGCATACCTTAGCTCAGTTTCCAGCACACCTAGTCTAGTACCGAGTCGTTCCATATAATCCCCGAGCAGTGCCTCCATCGTTGCGACGTAGGCCCCGGCGCTCATTCCTGGGCCAAGTGTGGACATGCTGCCATAAGCTCGTGATGCACCAGGCATACCTCCCAAAGGGGTCTTAGCACCACCGGGCCGACCAATTCCGTCCATGGTCGGTTTGACGAGAAGTTGATTTCTCCCGTCCTGTAACACTAACTTCCTCCGGGTCAGGGAGTACCATACAAATATCTACAGCACTTTTCTGCACTAGTGGAACGCATGACGACACTCTATCTTGACACTCACAGATGAATAGATTTTCGCGGGTACAAAAATATATCTCAATTCACTTTTCTAAGTCTTTTTTTAAAATACTTTTCTATGTTATATCATCATCTACGGACTGATCACTACTACGCGGTTTGTCCAGTTACGCTCTGACTACATTTTGAGGGATTTAAGTCCTTTCCAACACCACATTAGTCATAATTACTCATATTTTTCACATATCTGAAAGGCAATCAAGAGTTAAAATCACGTTATAGGAAACAATTAAATGATTGAATCTGCACACTACCCAAAGCTTGAATAAAAAAACATTATATTAAATACATGAACCTATTAAATGATAAATAAAAATCAAACAATAATCAGTTTTATATAGTTATATTAACAGGTAATTCGATACAAAATTAACAATATCAATTCCATGACAATCGCCACAAAAGTTTAACTTTGGCACTTATAAAAAAGGGGGTAATGATCATATCTAAGCCCCTTGTTCACAAGTAAAACTTTTTTTATGTCTAATCACGCTAATGTACCAATTGTCACGTACAAAAATAATACACGTATCGATGTTATATCATTACAAAATATTAATCTCCTTTGCTTCTGATATCGAAGTATCCATTACAATACAAGAAATATGATTACTTCATATATTGATTAATTAAAAAAGTATAGAAGGTATCAATACACACAAACGTAATTTAATTTTATAGATTAAATCGAAGGATAAAATTAAAATGGTATTTCTGTTTTAATTTCTCTGTTTTTATGCACGATACTTTTTTCTGGAGAATGTAATTGAAGCATGTAATTGTATTATTATTCAATCTAACACTATTTATTTATATAAGTAAATGTTGTAGAAATGCAATCTATTGTACTGATATCAGAATCTAACTTGTAGATCTGCTAACAATGAACGTAAGTTAAAAATTATCAGTCTGTTTCTCATCTTCGGTAACATAAGAGAAAACGATATAATAATAATTAATTATTTTTAGTTGGTATTCATGATACCTGCAGGTATCATGAATACCAATTACAATAAAAGTTAAATTTTATGTAGTTTTTCTTATATACCCGAATATGTGAAACAGACTGATAATGCTAACCCTATACAAAGTAGCTTCTGAGGTTGCAATGATAGAGTCATGATACATCTGTGACCTACTTGCGTGTAGCAATCGACGAGCAAATTGATGAGAGAATTGACCAATAGAGACACTGAGTATTTCCTTCCATAGTATAGTGTATAGAGTATAGTGTATAGAGAACTATAGACTGAATATAGATCACACGAACAGTGAGCAATCAATCACAATTAGACACTTTGTTGGCAATGAATGCGACACAAATTGTATGTAATTACTTCAAACGAATTGAGAGAAACTCTTCATGCAGTCCCTTTGATTCCCTTTAGTAAATATATGCAAGCGAAGTAAGAAAAGGTTACATTTTACTAAAGCTTGGAAATTACAGTTCCCTTCAAATTACTCGTTGAGCTAATTACCTTAAGGGCCGTACACACGTAGGTTTTTTTAAGTAATTCCACCAGACTTTTTGCTAAGCTCCTCCTACTTTTTCCACGAGAATATAAGAAAAAACGATATAATTATTGTCTTTATTTCAGTTGGTATCCATGATACCTGCAGGTCATGGATACCAACTAGAATAAATAACACTTATGTAGTTTTTTCTTATATACTCGTGGAAAAAGTAGGAGGAGCTTAGCAAAAAGTCTGGTGGAAAGACTTAAAAACCCTACGTGTGTACGGTTCTTTAAAGACCATTAATTAAGTAGAATACAATATGGTATGAACCAGAGAACACATCAATACTATGATTCCCAAAGGTGTATCCCCTCACAGTTTCTCTATTATTTAATAATATTTGGTCTCGGCTAGTGAAAGTGTAGCGCGAATCTTGTTCTCAAAGAGTGATTTGTGTCACATGCTGTCGCGGATATTTCTCACTGAAGAGTTCCAGAAACTTGTTTGGGCTACAAATTGTCCTTCCGACCAAAAAGCTTTTCAAATCAGAGGATATATCTCACGAATTAATTAAATCAATTTAGAGGATATATAGAATATCGTACATTCAGTTTTCATGTTTAGTTAGTTTAGTTCGCGTCCGAAGTTCTGGCGGGCGGACATATAGAGCTGTGAGGGCGCCCTTGCTCAAATTCAACTACAGCAGGCAGCTCTGCCTCGATCTCTCACCTTTAAACTTACGAAGCTCGCACACACTCACTATACTACGACCACCAGACTCACAAACATCTGACCTCACGGGGAAAAGTCTCAAACAGAAAGAAATGCGGATCGATGGGCAAAGTAATTCATCTTGTCAGGTAAATCTAGTGTGATGGAATAACAAAGACCCATCGATTGCAGCTTCCAAGACTAAATTTTTGAATATTGTAATTTTGCTGTCATATACCGAGTGAGGCTGGCAGACTTTTACGAGGGAATTATAGAAGATGAATGATGTGTTTTTGGACAGATGGTATCTGTTGTAGCTATACTATTGTTATCCCCAAACAATTTCTCTCCATTACTTTCAGCTCTAAACACAGTGAACAATGAACAGAACTTATCTCTGACATTGAATGGTAGAATTATTTAGCTGACGGTAGGTGCCCCTAAAATATCCGATAAATTTTACGACAAATTAAGGATAATGTGACATTAGGGATATTAATTATAATTTGACTGAGGGCTTTTCAGCTAAGTAAAGAGATACAACAAACACAATGTCATTAAAATCATAAGTGAAGCTGAAATTGAAGTAGGGGATGTTATGAATTATCAGTCAGTTTCACATCTTCGGTCATATAAAAAAACGATATAATCATAATTATTTAATTTTAATTGGTATCCATTATACTTGCAGGTATCATGGATACCAATAAAAATAATAATTATTATATTGATTTTTCTTGTATGACCGAAGATGTGGAACTGACTGATAATTCGTAACTAACCCTATCTAACAGAATATCATAAAAGAGTAATATGATTTATAATGGAGAGCGTGAAATATATCATGATTTAATTCATCAATAGTATTACCGAGGTAGAATTAAAAACTATGTCGCATGATATGAATTGAAATAACAAATATCATTTCTCCTGACATTTCAAATAATATTTTGATGTGAGAAATCGTCAGGAGTAACATTTGATGCGATTATTCATTCATCAAACGGTATTGCATAATAGTACATGGTACATCAAATGGTATTGCATAATAGTACATGATTATAAAACGGTATTGCATAATAGTACATGGTACATCAAACGGTATTGCATAATGGTACATGGTACATCAAACGGTATTGCATAATGGTACATGGTACATCAAACGGTATTGCATAATGGTACATGGTACATCAAACGGTATTGCATAATGGAACATGGTTATAAAACGGTATTGCATAATGGAACATGGTTATAAAACGGTATTGCATAATGGTACATGGTACATCAAACGGTATTGCATAATGGTACTTGGTACATCAAACGGTATTGCATAATGGTACATGGTACATCAAACGGTATTGCATAATGGTACATGGTTATAAAACGGTATTGCATAATGGAACATGGTTATAAAACGGTATTGCATAATGGAACATGGTTATAAAACGGTATTGCATAATGGTACATGATACATCAAACGGTATTGCATAATGGTACATGATACATCAAACGGTATTGCATAATGGTACATGATACATCAAACGGTATTGCATAATGGTACATGATACATCAAACGGTATTGCATAATGGTACATGATACATCAAACGGTATTGCATAATGGTACATGGTACTTAAAACTGTATATATATAATAATAATATCAAGAGTAAACGTTGTTTCACAATATGAGATAATAAAAAGCCTACTTCACAATATGAGGCGTATAGCAAAGAGTATTTCATAACATGAGTTAATGTACTCACAATATCAAGTCTCATAACTGATGTGGCAGACTGTACCCCAGACAACAAACTGGTGTAGTCTGGCTAAGATTTATGATGTGCTGGTGTAATAATATTAGCAAAGGGTGGCTTGCAGTGCAAGCACCTGCATTATGAATACCACTACCAGAATGCATAAGGAGAATACCCACAAAAGAATACATAAGGAGAATACCCACAGAAGAATACATAAGGAGAATACCCACAGAAGAATGCATAAGAAGAATACCCACAGAACAATACATTAGGAGAATACCCTCAGAAGAATACATTAGGAGAATACCCTCAGAAGAATACATAAGGAGAATACCCACAGAAGAATACATAAGGAGAATACCCACAGAAGAATACATTAGGAGAATACCCTCAGAAGAATACATAAAGAGAATACCCACAGAAGAATACATAAGGAGAATACACAAGGAGAATACATAAGGAGAATACCCACAGAAGAATACATAAGGAGAATACCCACAGAAGAATACATAAGGAGAATACCCACAGAAAAATACATAAGGAGAATACCCACAGAAGAATACATAAGGAGAATACCCACAGAAGAATACATAAGGAGAATACCCTCAGAAGAATACATAAGGAGAATACCCACAGAAGAATACATAAGGAGAATACCCTCAGAAGAATACATAAGGAGAATACCCACAGAAGAATACATAAGGAGAATACCCACAGAAGAATACATAAGGAGAATACCCACAGAAGAATACATTAGGAGAATACCCTCAGAAGAATACATAAGGAGAATACATCAAGAGTTTTCACATCAAGCAGCACATGACTCAGCAAACATCGAATAATGACCGAATAACTGAATAATGTAACAAACAGACTCATAATTAGGGATGTAATACTTACTGAGCTTTTAATTACTGTACGAGAATCATCTATTTTATAGGTGCAATTAGTGTTCAATTATGAAAACAGACTGATTATGTAAGAAGGTAAACAAATTCTGTATTGATTATAGGAATTACATAATAATGGACTGAAATTAGAGAGTAGTCATTGAATCTAGAATGAATTTTAAAACCCCAATGTAAATTAGAATTATATTTGATATTACACATACTACAATTTGTAATGTATTCTAGTTTGACTATACAATTACTATAAAACGAAATAAAGATCACATACCTGACATATCAAAGACGTATGAAATAATTATGTAATCCTTGCTAAAACGTATGAAAATCCTGGTCAAACATGTGTATCTCTTGGTCATTCGTATGTATTTCCTGGTCAAACATATCTATATCCTGGTCAAACCTATCTATATCCTGGTCAAACGTATCTATATCCTGATCAAACGTATCTATTTCCTGGTCAAACATATCTATATCCTGGTCAAACCTATCTATATCCTGGTCAAACGTATCTATATCCTGATCAAACGTATCTATATCCTTGTTAATCGTATCTATTTCCTGATCAAACGTATCTATTTCCTGATCAAACGTATCTATATCCTAGTCAAACGTATCTATATCCTGATCAAACGTATCTATATCCTGATCAAACGTATCTATATCCTGATCAAACGTATCTATATCCTGATCAAACGTATCTATATCCTGGTCAAACGTATCTATATCCTGGTCAAACGTATCTATATCCTGGTCAAACGTATCTATATCCTGATCAAACGTATCTATATCCTGGTCAAACGTATCTATATCCTGATCAAACGTATCTTAATCCTGATCAAACGTATCTATATCCTGGTCAAACGTATCTATATCCTGGTCAAACGTATCTATATCCTGATCAAACGTATCTATATCCTGGTCAAACGTATCTATATCCTGGTCAAACGTATCTATATCCTGGTCAAACGTATCTATATCCTGATCAAACGTATCTATATCCTGGTCAAACGTATCTATATCCTGATCAAACGTATCTTAATCCTGATCAAACGTATCTATATCCTGGTCAAACGTATCTATATCCTGGTCAAACGTATCTATATCCTGATCAAACGTATCTATATCCTGGTCAAACGTATCTATATCCTGGTCAAACGTATCTATATCCTGGTCAAACGTATCTATATCCTGATCAAACGTATCTATATCCTGGTCAAACGTATCTATATCCTGATCAAACGTATCTATATCCTGGTCAAATGTATCTATTTCCTGGCCAAATGTATTTATATCTTGGTCAAGCGTATCTATATCCTGATCAAACGTATCTATATCCTGATCAAACGTATCTATATCCTGGTCAAACGTATCTATATCCTGGTCAAACGTATCTATATCCTGATCAAACGTATCTATATCCTGGTCAAATGTGTGTATTTCCTGGCCAAATGTACAGGATGGCGGAAAAGTTACTTTACACTTTTTTTGAATGTTCATTGCTTGTAAACTGACTCAACTATAGATATCAAATAAATGTGAATTTATAGATTTTAGTTATAATTTTTTAAATGATGTCATTCCGAAGTTTTTTTTATTATTGTTGGGCTTTGTAAGACGTTACCAGATTTAAAATGAATGACTCATCATCTGCTAGCCTTAGCAAGTTGTGGGCGAATTAATTCCTCTGTTGCCGTGACACAAAAGTCAACAGCTGTGTTACTTGAATTTCATATGGAATTTTTTATATTTTTTTTAGGATGTGTTGCTTTCTTTAGATGAAAAACTCTTACGAATTCTCGTTGTACAGTTTCTAATGATCCATGATGTTGGAATTAACCTTCCAACATTCTTGCTCGTTGTTCTTTGCCATCTTGCTGTAATTCGATGAACAAAATATTCTTTATATCTATTTCACTAATACTGTAAAAAATCTTTGAGATGTGGTCTAAAAATTCACATTTTATATCTATAGTTGAACTGGTTTTCATGGAATAAGCTTTTAAATGTGTAAAGTTACTTTTCCGCCACCCTGTGTCTGTCTCACCCTGTGTCTGTCTCACCCTGCATCCTGGCAAACGTATACAGATCACAAAAAGGTTGTTCCAATTAGGAACTACAGAAGGGTCATCTCTCCCTATGATCTGAGGATGGAGTAGATTATTTTTAAGCAACAAAGGGTGCAGAGAGTAGTGAATGCTTGGTATTATGTATACTAGTACAGTACCTGTTATTGAATCTAAACTTTAGTCGAAATCTGGTATGTATTATGGATAAACATATTCGCATATTCTGAAAAATCTCTCAAAAGCAAATATATATATATATATATATATATATATATCTTTTAAATAATTAGTGTCAATATTATTGTAGTCCGTAGTCATGATACTGCTACAAAAGATTTTTTTCCTTTCAATATGTATTTCTTAATAAAAGTGTGACAGACAGACAGACAGACGCGGCTCTTATTATATGTATGTAGTATAGATGTGAATGCCTTCAATGTACAATTGTACACAATGTACAGTCTAAGAAAAGTGAATCCGTAGTGATTTTTAGATGGTATACTAATTTCATATTTCCAAAAATAAATTTTACTAAATGTTATACTTGTATGTAGATACAATAAAATTGGTTTGGGTATACGATAATAAATTTATAAAATGAGTGCAAATTAGAAAACTGTGATTTGAGA
The DNA here is from genome assembly GCA_947561585.1 of Caprella mutica. NCBI lineage: Eukaryota > Metazoa > Arthropoda > Malacostraca > Amphipoda > Caprellidae > Caprella > Caprella mutica. The sequence continues at coordinate 93,278 of CANNZV010001856.1, read as the reverse complement.
TATTATCATAATGCTGAGACTCTTTTCTCTGATGGTACATGTGAGAAGACATCAATTTAAATGATTTATATACAAATAATATTCCATTTCATCTATAAATATAAAATCTGATTCACTCTGTAAATGAATACAAATACTGTGTAAATGAATACAAATACTCTGTAAATGAATACAAATACTGTGTAAATGAATACAAATACTCTGTAAATGAATACAAATACTGTGTAAATGAATACAAATAATCTGTAAGTGAATACAAATTCTGTGTAAATGGATACAAATACTGTGTAAATGAATACAAATACTGTGTAAATGAATACAAAAACTCTGTAAATGAATACAAATACTCTGTAAATGAATACAAATACTCTGTAAATGAATACAAATACTGTGTAAATGAATACAAATACTGTGTAAATGAATACAAATACTCTGTAAATGAATACAAATACTGTGTAAATGGATACAAATACTGTGTAAATGGATACAAATACTGCGTAAATGAATACAAATACTGTGTAAATGAATACAAATACTGTGTAAATGGATACAAATACTGTGTAAATGAATACAAATACTGTGTAAATTGATACAAATACTGTGTAAATGAATACAAATACTGTGTAAATGGATACAAATACTGTGTAAATGGATACAAATACTGTGTAAATGGATACAAATACTTTGTAAATGTATACAAATACTGCGTAAATGAATACAAATGTTTTCGAATGAAGAACATATGTAACACGAGATATCGAATAGAGAATAACATCTAACACAGCAGTGAATAAGGAGAACATTGAACAGAAATAGTGAAACATGAAATAAATAAGAAATATATGTTCTGTTCAATTCATAGAGCATATTTCGCACTAACTTCGTTATTTTATTATCAATATATTTCTATTGCATGAAATAGTGAAGAGAAACGTGAAAACGGTTAACATTTAAAAATAAATAAAATGTTAAAAATCAGCATAAATGACCATTTAATTCAGAAAATAAGCATCTTAAGCCCGACTATTATTATACCAATCGTACTATGTCTCAAATATCCAAATTTCAGATATTTTCATCGGGCCTTTTTGGTACAGATGTCGATAAGTGATTTAAATTTTCAATACATTACGATCGGATTTTCGTCGACTAAACAACAGTCGTAGATAATCATTTTAATCATAACAATCGCTGAACAAAAGCTGACGATTATAATTCGTCAGCGGGCGGAAATGAAACAATTCAATTATTTCAGTTGTCGTATGTTTAATTCCAAACCAGAGAAATGGGGCTGGTAGGTACTCTAGGAGTTAATTTATCTTTTAATTAACCATTTGGTATATTCAGGTGAATTCGATCGACTGCAACCCAATTAACTTTAACGGATAAATTCTCCGGAGAATTTGAACCAAAGGAGGGAGAGTCGAGCCTAAAGTTTCTCGGATATGAATCCGATAATTGGATTTCAGAACAGCTTGACTAAATATTCATACTTGACTTCAAATTAAGAGAATATAGAAATTTCATTTACTATATGTCCCATTTTCCCTATGTCCGACGAAAAAGTACACTTAATTTTAAAATTGAATAAATTTGCTATAAACCAGAAATATATTCATGCACTAGTCCGTATATTTATTACAAGATTTTTGCAAATTCTAGTGAAAATTCACAAGCTAAAATAATAATTTACAAATATAATAATGAATAAAAATATATAAAACCTTGTATTAAATATACGAACTTCTACATAAATATATATATACTTAGTAAGCTTATTATTATTATTTAAAATAGAGTAAACTTTTTTTGGGGACACACGGTACAAGGAATAAATGCAGTTCTGCGTATCAATAGAGTTTGAAGAACGAGGCATAATGCACTTACTGCATGTCTTCGAAAACCGATAGCAAATGTAAGCCTCTTGTCGACAGCTGAGATTTTCACATTTCCTATTTGGCGGAATATGGAAACTCTACCTTGGGTACTGTCTATAGAGAAAATTATCATTCTTCTACTTATTACCTTCAGAAAATTGCGGAAGATTGTGTTTTGATCAGCATTTACTTATTTGTAATCTTGTTAACTCAAAAAGTGTTCAACCAAATTGTATGAAATTTGGTGGGACGATTGGTCATTATCCAGTAACCAGTTTATTAGATTTTGGACTCGATCGGGTTAAAGGTCAAGGTCACCTATAGGTCAAAAATGAACTAAAAAATTTAAACGTTAATGATGATATGAAAAGTTTTAATAGATAAATTAATAATCCAATTACCTACTGCTATGACGAGTGGTGAACGAATCTATTATTATATCAGAGAATGATTTTGAAGTTAAATAGTGGGTTGCAAATGAAGGCTTAACAAAGAAAGGCTTTAAAGAGAAAGGCTTTTTAAAAAGAAAAGCTTCAAATGGTAGGAGAAAGGTTTAGGCTTTAAATGGTGCTTGGCAATGAGGTCTTTCCCCCAGAGTCCCATAGCCACTACAGTTCATTGGTAAGGTATTTACTATCAACTCACAGCTATTGCAATTAAAGGAGGTAAGTTTAGAGTTGCTATCTTGATGGTTATAGGGAATTATAGGGAGGGAAATAGAGAGGGTATTATAGGGAGGGAAATGGAGAGGGAATTATAGAGAGGGAAATGGAGAGGGAATTATAGAGAGGGAAATGGAGAGGGAATTATAGGGAGGGGAATGGAGAGGGTATTGTAGGGAGGGAAATGGAGAGGGTATTATAGGGAGGGAAATGGAGAGGGGTATTATAGGAAGGGAAATGGAGCGGGGTATTATAGGGAGGGAAATGGAGAGGGGTATTATAGGGAGGAAAATGGAGAGGGTATTATAGGGAGGGAAATGGAGAGGGTATTATAGGGAGGGAAATGGAGAGGGGTATTATAGGGAGGGAAATGGAGAGGGGTATTATAGGGAGGGAAATGGAGAGGGGTATTATAGGGAGGGAAATGGAGAGGGTATTATAGGGAGGGAAATGGAGAGGGGTATTATAGGGAGGGAAATGGAGAGGGGTATTATAGGGAGGGAAATGGGGAGGGGTATTATAGGGAGGGAAATGGAGAGGGTATTATAGGGAGGGAAATGGAGAGGGGTATTATAGGGAGGGAAATGGAGAGGGGTATTATAGGGAGGGAAATGGAGAGGGGTATTATAGGGAGGGAAATGGGGAGGGGTATTATAGGGAGGGAAATGGAGAGGGTATTATAGGGAGGGAAATGAAGAGGGGTATTATAGGGAGGGAAATGGAGAGGGTATTATAGGGAGGGAAATGGAGAGGGTATTATAGGGAGGGAAATGGAGAGGGTATTATAGGGAGGGAAATGGAGAGGGTATTATAGTGAAGAGGGAGGCAGTGATAAGTATACGCGAATTTAAAAAAATAAATAAAATAAAATAAAAGAGATGAAAAGGAGAAAGTGAAATAAAAAATATGAAGAAAAATAGTAACAGATAATTACCTTCTGGAAGTTTCAGCTGGCGCTCAATTCACATCTGGTAAATGTTACTTTGCCCTATTGTGCTACATTTAATGGGTAATTAATTTAATTTAAGTTAATGGACAGACACCAAGACAGACAGACAGATGTGTTAGAATAAACAGATGGTGTGTGAACTTAATTAGCAGTACAAATAATGAACTCAATGTAATGCTGTAGTGAATTGTGATGGCGAATTCTTTTTTTCTAATTTCACCAATCTTAATATCCTTTATTTTGTGATAGAAATTTGAATAACAATTGAAAATTTTATAAAATGGGTATAATTTTATTGAATTGTTACTAAAACTGTGCAGGTTTTTCACTCTAGGTGGCGTTGTTACTAATACTGTGCAGGTTTTACACGCTAGGTGGCGCTGTTACAAATACTGTGCAGGTTTTTCCCTCTAGGTGGCGTATTTGCAATAAGACGTATAGCCAATAGGAAGAAGTTGCTTCATTCTGAACCTCTGAGATATTTTTCCAATATTTATATCGAAGATGAGACGAATGACCTTTAAACTCTAAACATGAATGATATGAATTATTATTAAAGAACGGGGAGTTTAAAACTTCATAAAGAATCTAGATGAGAATTATTATTTATAATTAATCTAATAGATTTTTTTTTTATCCCTGGAACTCCAATTATTTAGGTATAAACTTTTTTGAAAAAAATGTTAAATGTTTTAAACCAAAACTCTACGGTAAAACTCATCCCTTTTTAAGAATATCCTAACTCTAGATGGCATTATTTATTCACAGTCAAACTAACTAAGGCATTGGCCACTACGTGACATAAATATGATGTCACAGACTGATATGAGGGGGGTGTGACAAGAAGAAATACTCTGGGGATATTGGCTCTGATATCATTATTAATAATTCATTAGGGGTGGCAGGGCTAAATTATATAAAAAATATCTATAGAGTGATCTATTTACGACAAACCAAAGCCTTATGATCATTACAGATCATCTCTGTGATCATCTATCTTATAGATCATTAATGACTTTTCCATTTGAAATTAAATGAAGCAATTAATTGATAACATTTTTAGAGAGATTTATTAAGACAGTACAAAATAATGAACTATTTAGTAAATATTTTTCTTCAAATTTGTTTAATTTTGACAATTAAAATAATAATCCACTGATACGAATTATACATGGGGATATTAATCATTCCACATTCATATAATAACCTTATTTTCAGTGAAAACAATTTCGAAAAGAATATAAAATTTTCGGACGAATTAATTCATCTCCCAGATGTATCTAATTTTAGAACAATTTATATGCGAATGATAATACGGACTGAAAAGGTTGAAGTTGAACTCAATTAATTCAGTCTGATGTAAATTAGTGGCCACGTAATGATATTAAATTGTTACTGTAATTAATGTCTAAATAGATAAAGAATTATATAATGTTGTTCTGTACAAGCGACTACAAAATTATAGGAACCACTTAAATTAGGTTTTGGATAGTACTAATTGGGAATGTATTTGTCTTGATATGTTTTTATAAGCTAATGCTTCCTTTATATGTTTATATTTTATTGTTGAGAAGGAGGTATATTTAGAATTTTTTTATTCACGTTAAAACTTACCACCAACCTAGCTAATGGATGCAGAAAAGCTACTACGTGAATGTAGTCACTTACAAGGAATGTGACGAAAAGGGATACAAGCACCAGTGGCTGCTCTCACGGATGGAAGAGGAAAATGAAGAGGTGATAGTACGAGCCTACCTACCACTAAATCTAAGCCCTCGTAGTTGAAGAGCATAACCCTAGCGCTATCCTCTAAAACTGCAAGTAGCGTTAAAAAAAGATAAACAAAATAAAAATTAATGAAAGAAAATACTAATCAAAATTACAACAGTTCGGGGCCCAATGGACTCCACCCCCTTCTCTTCCATTCACAACAGACAGCTTCAGGATAGAGCCCCTGAGTTCTCAATAACGAGAAAAGTACAGATTGTAATACTAAATTTGTACTCTGATATATTCTCCCCAGAGTTACTATCCGATAACTAGTGTGCAATAGTAGTGGATAGTAAATACTACTACTATCCAAATGTAATACAGTGGATAGTACTCCCTACTATTTAATGGAGAGGTGATAGTACTCCCTACTATTTAATGGAGAGGTGATAGTACTCCCTACTATTTAATGGAGAGGTGATAGTACTCCCTACTATTTAATGGAGAGGTGATAGTACTCCCTACTATTTAATGGAGAGGTGATAGTACTCCCTATTATTTAATGGAGAGGTGATAGTACTCCCTACTATTTAATGGAGAGGTGATAGTTGGCGAAGTTGAAGCACCAATTAAAACTTGAGGCGAAAACAAAATTTTCTCCTGTGATAGATTTTACTAAACCAAGTACAGTCTGTTGCAGATTTTAGAGGTGATAGTACCATCTGCTGCAGATGTAAGAGGTGATAAGAAGTAAAATGGGACTTTATTTATGTCCTTTAAATTGTATTAAGTCCTTTAAATTGTATTAAGTCCTTTAAATTGTATAAATTCCTTTAAATTGTATTAAGTCCTATAAATTGTATTAAGTCCTTTAAATTGTATTAAGTCCTTTAAATTGTATTAAGTCCTTTAAATTGTATTAAGTTGTTTCAATCGTTCTGTACATGTAATAGTACCATTAAATCATATCGAAGAAATACCAGTTTTTAAAATTATCGAACAAAAGTTTTAACAATTTTAACGATACCACAAATAGCCCAATAGAATTCAAATCTTAACTAATACCAATAATTACCTTACAATGAATATAAAGAGTTTCTACAGAATAAAAAGTCTTAGATGTGAGGGAGAGGTTAGAAGAAGTTTTCAGTCTCCAAACACCAAAGAAGACGCGTAAAACTTCTCTGTAATTAACATAGCAATACAAAAAGTTAGAGAAAAGAGACACCATTCATTGGGAGTTATTTGCCAAGAGTATTACTTTCATTGATGTAGGGGAAGTTATGAATTATCGGACAGTTACACATCTTCGGTCATATAAGAAAAAAGGATATGATAATCGTTATTAAAATTTAAATTGGTGTCCATGATACCAGCAGGTATCATGGACACCAATTTATATAATAATTATCATAATCATAGCTAAATCATACTCAATAATTACAATCTACGGGATTTACCAATATTCACTGCTACTATCAAGTCAATCTAAATAGGGAGATAGGTACACTACCTATTATATATAGGCATAAGGATTATGTCTCCAAAAGATTTTTTAGAAAAAAAGTTAGATAATTTTTCGCCAACACTTTTTCATAATTTTTTTTTAAATCGAAAATATTTTTACAAAACATTTCCTTAGGAATTGGGATAATTCTTTCAAGAATGTAGGCAATTTTTGATATGTTTATTAACAGAATGTAAGATGTTATTGTAGGAAATATATACTGATTTAAATTCAATAGTTACTAGTTTTTTAAGGTATCAGAGGTTTTTTGTACTCAGCGTTGAAGGTTTTTTCAGGTTTCTGAAAAAAACTGAAAAAACCTCCAACGCTGAGTTAAAATAACATCTTATAATATGGATTTCCCATTGAGTATAAATCTTTTCACTCAGTAAGTTACGTATATTTCATATTTTCAAAATTTTCCATTTAACCAAATTTTTAATTTAATATAGTTTGACCAGCGAGTTCATCTCATTTGTGTGATAGTGAGTGAGGCTGTCTGGTAGATAGAGGCCACAGGTGTCTCGTCAGTAAGTCATCTGTCAGTCTCATCAGGCGCTTATTGACACAAAATGCAATGTGGCTCACCAGACTCTCGGACAAAGACTTTAATTCACATGGAGTAGAGGGCTAAGATGAAACTAATGGGCTTGCCACACTAGGCTTATTTCTAACGATTTATTGCTGCAGAAGGATAGAAAATTATGAAGAAAGTATTATGGAGTGATTAGAAATAAATATAATTACCTTCAGAAATAAAAAAAATCTGAAATATAATTGTAAAATTTCGATTTAAAAATTTAGAAATTTTGGAAAAAAATTTTTTGGATATAAATCTGACGAAAAGCTTAAAATTATTTTAAATAGAAAAAATATTTTATTTATTCCAATGTTGTTACTCTTGAATATAAAAACTAGAGTATGATATAGAGTGATGATATTAAAACTACAACTGGTAAATAAATTATAAAAAACAAACAGAGAACGCAGTTCAATTACCAATTCAATATAGTTCTACAGTTTATTTACATTTTTCAACGTTACATTATCTTTCTAAAGGAATAAACTCTGGAAGTTCAAATAAATGGAACAATTAAATGAAAAGTATTTTTCACCCAAACCGTAAAATAATTAAAATAATTCTCCCAATATTATCTCCCATTGAAATATTGCACAAGGCGTATAAGTCGCTAAATTAAAGACACACAAAATGCCAAATAAATCGGCCAAAATGTCACTAGGGACGAAAAGACGAGGATTAAATACTATGGGATATCGAGTGTTTCTATTGCGAAAAGTCTACGGAAATTAATATGACAGAAACGCGATCTCAATATTTGAAAAGAGATAAAAATTAGGTGACATGAAAAGAGTAAATTAAATATAAGAGTAACTGTTAAGAGTAAAATGTAAGAGTAACGGTAAAGAGTAACAGAAAGTTTAATGAAGAGTAATACAGTGATTTAGTATTTAAAAATATAACTGAGTATACCATAATATTTAAAGCATAAAATAATTTTAAATGATACTTTTTATTGTATCATTTTATTTTTCTTTACACATGCACGTTGATACTGTAAATAATTACATTGAAGCAAAAATTGCCCACGGAAATATAATCCCTTTCAATTACTTTACAGAGCTATTCACTTAACCAAGTAAAAGTTAAAATCAAAGAGAGCCTCTCAAATCATTTGCATCAAAGTAAAATTTTTTATTGCCTGTCAGGCGAGATTGGAAAGAAATGTACGGTGAAAAGGCATGACTAGGGTGAAAAGGCATGATTAGGGTGAAAAGGCATGATTACGGTGAAAAGGCATGACTAGGGTGATGAAGCATGATTATGGTGAAAAGGCATGATTACGGTGAAAAGGCATGATTAGGGTGAAAAGGCATGATTATGGTGAAAAGGCATGATTACGGTGAAAAGGCATGACTAGGGTGATGAAGCATGATTATGGTGAAAAGGCACGATTACGGTGAAAAGGCATGATTAAGGTGAAAAGGCATGATTAGGGTGAAAAGGCATGATTAGGGTGAAAAGGCATGATTACGGTGAAAAGGCATGACTAGGGTGATGAAGCATGATTATGGTGAAAAGGCATGATTACGGTGAAAAGGCATGATTAGGGTGAAAAGGCATGATTATGGTGAAAAGGCATGATTAGGGGGAAAAGGCAAGATTAGGGTGAAATGGCATGATTAAGGGGAAAAGGCAAGATTAGGGTGAAAAGGCATGATTAGGGTGAAAAGGCATGATTATGATGAAAAGGCATGATTAGGGGGAAAAGGCAAGATTAGGGTGAAATGGCATGATTAAGGGGAAAAGGCAAGATTAGGGTGAAAAGGCATGATTATGGTGAAAAGGCATGATTATGGTGAAAAGGCGATGATTATGGTGAAAAGGCATGATTAGGGGAAAAGGCAAGATTAAGGTGAAAAGGCAAGATTAAGGTGAAAAGGCATGATATGGTGAAAAGGCATGATTATGGTGAAAAGGCATGATTATGGTGAAAAGGCATGATTATGTGAAAAGGCATGATTAGGGGGAAAAGGCAAGATTAGGATGAAAAAGCATGTTAGGGTGAAAAAGCATGATTAGGGTGAAAAAGCATGATTAGGGTGAAAAGGTAAGATTAGGGGGAAAAGCATGATTAGGGTGAAAAAGCATGATTAGGGTGAAAAAGCATGATTAGGGTGAAAAAGCATGATTAGGGTGAAAAAGCATGATTAGGGTGAAAAAGCTATGATTAGGGTGAAAAGGTAAGATTAGGGGGAAAAGGCATGATAGGGTGAAAAAGCATGATTAGGGTGAAAAAGCATGATTAGGGTGAAAAAGCATGATTAGGGTGAAAAAGCATGATTAGGGTGAAAAAGCATGATTAGGGTGAAAAAGCATGATTAGGGTGAAAAGCATGATTAGGGTGAAAAGGTAAGATTAGGGTGAAAAGGCATGATTAGGGTGAAAAAGCATGATTAGGGTGAAAAAGCATGATTAGGGTGAAAAGGTAAGATTATGGTGAAAAGGCATGATTAGGGTGAAAAGGCAAGATTAGGGTGAAAAGGCATGATTAGGTTTCATAGTTCAATAAGGTTCGGATTAAGTTTTACATAAATAAGGGAAATAATATAAGGGGTTGATGTATTAATTTTATTCACCTATAATATCATTATCCTTAAAAAGGCGTGAATCGAAAGGGTAATTTAACCAGATTTTTGAGGTAATTTAGCTGTTTTTTTTAGAGTAATTTAGCCTGGATTTTTAGGTAATCTATTCGTCTCTCAGTCACTAATTGCTAATTAAAATGAGGATAGGTATTTATAGCCCTGTAATGGAAAATGGACATGAAAAGTCTTTTTTATAAAGGAAACCATTATAAAATTAATGATTATTTTTTTTAACATGTTCATTAAAATATGATTTGCTAATGGTATGAAAAATGCATAGAAATCATATTAATAACATATGATTAACTGTATATGAACATTCGAAAATACAAACTAATGATAAATAATCATCGAAATAAGTTATAAAGTCTACGGAGTTTGATAAGGATATTTCATTAACTTTCTATCAAATTCAATGCATAATTAGAAATTACCAGTTTGTACTAATATCTCATTCTCGTTCCACCAAGTTAAAATTAATTATTTTAATTACGAGATAAAAAGAGCGACGTCGAAAGTAATTAGGTCAAAAACTTCAATTGCGATGAATTCAATTGATAAGTTGCGACGTCATTAGACAATTAAGATAAGGGCTGTTTAATTAAAAGCTGATAGCGACTATTACTGTGTAGTATTACGGTACACTATTTAAATATTTACTGGTATCGATAGTGTCACTGTTCATCGTAGCGACTAAGTGAAGGTAAATAACGTGTAATTAAAATAAAATATAGAAAATCCATTACTATCACTAAAAAGTGAACAATAGAAGAAGGTGATTTTTTTTAAATTATAGTGATTAAAGTAGGTACATTATTTATTTCAAAAGAATGTAAATGAAATATTTTGATGTGCTTTCTATTCAAAGATAATTGTGTTTTTACTTTAAAAATGAAGAGTTTTAATTGATTAAAATTATAATAGAGATTAATAGAAAAAAATTAGAACACAATAAAAATAATCTAATTTGATAATAAAATAATAATAAAAAC